>QTSX02006620.1:0-130133 GCA_014839935.2 Entomophthora muscae
GACTGGACCCCGTACACTCCTGGTACCGCGATACCTGATGGCTTTGTCTTGTACCAGAATACAGTGATCCCCCTACCCGCTTTCAACGCCATTTCTGGATAATGTTTCTTTAAGGCTTCCTCATCTATGCTGTGACTAACTGATAAAAGCGCCATGCCAGTCTACGTATCTCAGAGACTTTGGAGCTCTGCCTTGGAACCTTTTGCAGGAGCCAACGACAACAACGCTGCAGCATGGATCCAATCTACTCAAAGCAAGCTAACCCAGATGGAATGCCCACAGAGATTTTGGATTGCAGAAATCTCCATTTGACTGACACACAACACTGGCACCTGGTGCAACAAATGGCATGAAGAACACACTGAGAAGAATTGGGAGACCTTCAAGTAAGACTTCTTGACAAGATTTGTACTGAAGAACACCACACTCATAATCATCTGACAAGTAAAAAACTTGAACCAGACTGCCACAATAAAGGATCTCACCTGCGCCTACAAGAAACTTCAACTATGTGCCCCTTCTAATATGGTCTTTGATACTCCAGCTAGGCATCTCATGTACTACAACACACTCAAGTTGCATGTAATGAGACACATGAGCCTGGGTCAAGTGACTAACTTGCAAAGCCTATATTGCAAGGCAGAGAAAGCAGAGCAAACCTCTAGCACTCTTTACAAGGCGCAAATTGAAAAAATAGAGCAACCAAAGGATTCTTGCTTAGCTAGGCGTTCCAACCAACCACTCTCTGTGAACAACAACAGCAATGCAAACCACAAACCTGCAGGTTCAAATGGACATGGGAACGGAAACAACAGCCAGTCAAACCAAACCCATTTTTGTATCACTGTCACTCAAGATAACCAAGACAAGAGAAAAGTCTGGGGAGAGTACTAAGTGAGCCAAGCTCTCCTCAAACAATTTCTGACTTGCCTATATTGAGTACCAACCTGAGGACGTGAATTAATGTACAATGATCTAAGTGTTTTCAGAAGGGCCAGTACTTTAGATCACTGTCAGACATTCAAATAAACTGATGTTTTATTCTTTCTGCATTTTCAATTATACAGGCTCAGCAATTCTGGACTTGGGCACAGATTAAACCCTATTTAACAGCAGCTTTGTAGATAAGTTCAAGTTAGCCACTAATTTTTTGCGGATTAAAAACATGGTTTTAGCTGATTAACATAATATTGCTATGACACAGGAAACTGTCCCCTTCTCTGTCATGCTAGAGAACCTACATTCCATGATTTAAGATCCCATCATCAACTTTTCCAAGTTTGACATTGTACTGAGACTGGACTGGACTGGCTGCAAAAGAACAATCTTCATGTAGATCAGACAACCTCTGTACTGACCATCAAACATGAAGGTGTCATTTTAAAGATCTACCCTAACTCAATAGACCAACTTTTGTGTGACCATGCCTTTGTACATATCACGGAGACCTTGGAAAAGAAGGAAAACCTCAAGGCAATTGACTGAGACTCTTGCCAGTACAAGATCATACATTTCAAAGATCACCAGGACACCATCACACCACAGAATTGCAAAATTGTGGCCTGGCACCCAGAAATCTTCAAGGAAGCTCTTCCTGGGTTGCCACCTAAGAAACACATCCAGCATTTCATCCAACTCAAAGGAGCGGTACCTAAGGCACTTCCCATCTATCACCTCACTCCCAATGAGGACAACACCCTGTGTGCTTACCTTAAGAAGGCATTGAAAAAAGGACTTATCCGCCTCCCACAGTCCCCTTTTGGTGCTGCAGTGTTCTTTGTAGCAAAGAAGTACAGTACCCTGCGCCTAGTTACAGACTACTGAGCCCTAAACAAAGTCACTATCAAGAATTGTTACCCACTACCACTCATTTACAGCCTTTTTGATGCCTTGGGCGGCGCCAAAGTCTTTTTCAAGATTGACCTAATCACAAGCTATAACCAGATCTGTATCAAGGAAGAAGATATTCCAAAAACAGCCTTTTTCACTAAATACAGTTTGTACAAGTGTGTGGTACTCAACTTTGGTATGGCAAACATCATGTCAATCTTTGTGATCTTCATGAACAAGGTGTTTGCCACCTACATTGGCAAGCATGCCCTGATATACCTGGACAACATCATTGTCTACAGTCCCTCAGTAAAAAAGCATCACAAGAACCAGGAGGCAGTCTTTGCCATCCTAGTGCAACACAAGCTGCTAGCCAAGCCCAAAGTGTAAATCCACTGCCATCTTTGGCCTTGAATCAACCTGTTTTTCTTTGCCGCACCAAAAAAGGCCCAAAAATTACAGCCAAGCCACTTAATTCTCTAAAAGATTTAGCTCATAATATTAATAAGATATTTGTTCTGGCCTACTCTGTGGATTCACTGGCTCTGGTTGTCCCGGCCTGGGAAAAAACACTAATCAATTTGGACTATTTGTTGGCATAGTGTTGTCCTCTCTTAAAAACAATCAGAAACACCCAATCAAAAGGCGCCACATCAATAACCACAAAGTCAACTAAATCTGAAATGGTTGGAATGCCTTTCAGCCAATCAGGAAAAGCCACAGAAATTACATTGAAACCCTCCAGCACCCCTGGCTCTGGCTAGCAAATTTTCTCTCTTGGCCAATTAAATGCAGTACTTGAGGTCATGTGATTACTCCCTGCCAACTCACCTCTTTTAACAATGTCAGGGGACTTTGAGTCTCCTGCTTGTCAATTTTTTAATTTATAAAAGTTTGAATTCTGTTGCACTTAATTGTAAATCTGCAGTTTTGGTTAGGACCTCTGTTTTGAGTTCCTATCATCTAGAGTTTAAAGTGTTAGTAGTTCTGTTAAAAATTACCTTGTACCAACCTGCTTCAAACCCAGCACCTCCTCTAGGATCTTTAGTAGAAGCTTTAGCATATATTTGTTGTCTGTTTTTGTTTTTGCTTTCAAAAACTGCTCTCAAATCTAAATTTTTAGTTAAAATTCAATATAATAATCTACTTCATTTTGAATTTCTCTCTAAGTTTCTTGACTTCAAACCTGCCCTTGTTTCTGAAAACATTAAAGTCATCCAAGACCATCTTCAAGTGTTCTGAGAGGCATTCTGCTGCTCCTTGCTGGTTTCTGCTTGTGAACCACCAAATTGCACTTAATTTTAATTGTTTTAGAGGCAAAAAAGGACTTAAAAACTCAGAATTTTTAGTGCTTGTAGTTATGATTCTCCCTGTCCTAAAATTTGTGGTGTTTTCCCTGGCCCTCTTTTTAATGCTTCTTTGGACCACCTCTCCTGACTTATGGTCTTGTATCTTTTCTTTTGCCCGGCTTGTGGGGACAACTCTTCCAGTTTCCTGCATTTTTCTAGTGAACTTTTCATCTCTGGGGGGCTGTTGTCAAGAGTTTAACCTGTGATAACTTGGACCTCCATGCTGATAATTATGCTGTGCCTGCCCCCACGTTGTAGTAAATGTCAATGTCTATCCCTCCTAGCTTGGATGAGAACAACTCAGTACCACTCCAAGCACCTGTGAAGCTGCCTCTTGCCCTCACTTGTACGCCCTGGTTACTTACCAGGTTAGTGCTGATGGGGCTGAATGCTTACTTTTCACAGTTGTCCTGGTGTCCTCTCTTTGATCCCTCCTCCAAACAGTCATCCCAGTCATTCACTGGGCAGATTTTAGTGGTTCATCTCACCGGGATAAGAGCTGAACTTAGTTTAGCCCCCTCTCTCACACAAAGTGCCAATTCTTCCGCAAGCAACTGTTCTTCTTAGGACACATAATTTTAAAGGATGACATTAAATCTGACAGCCAAAAAATCCAGACCATTTGCAAAATGTCACCGCCCAAAGACAAGTCAGAGCTCACACTTTCTTGGAAATAGTTGCCTATGTACAATGATTCATACCCAACTGTGGTGTCCTGACTGCACCGCTGTCTGCCATAACTGGTGTTAAATCCAAATTTTTATGGATCCCGTAACTGTCAGGGATCCAGCCTGTGGGGGGTTCTTGGAAACTCGTGGGCCTGGTAGGAAGGGCTTATCACAAGATTGGTTCTAACTTTACAATATAATATAACAATTTTTCCAGGAGGATCCTAGGGTCTGCTTGCAGGTACCATATAGTTAATTAAGCCGGTAAGAGTGATATACAGCACTCCAAATATATGAGTAGAAGTGAACTTATTGTCTGCAATGAGTTTTTGCAGGCAGGCAGGCTGCAGGATTAGAAGTGGTGTCGTTGGAACCAAATATGTGGGCAGGTAGTTGTACTTATTGTGGAATAGCAGAGGAGTATGGTGATTTTGGTGCCTTCTCTGTAAACGGTCTCTGTCTCTCTAGTTCTAGCCTCATGATTGTAGATTAGGATTTTCTCTAAGGTGAGCTCCAAATACGCAAGGTTGGGTGGGTACTTGGTGAAATGTACTAGACCAAAGTGGGCTCTTGGTGGACGTCAAAGTTTGGGTGGCTGGTTTGTGGTTTCTTGGGGTTGATGAGTGTGAGGTACAAAACCGCAGGAGGTAGACTGTAAATGAAATAAAACTAATATCAAATATTAAATAGCCTGGTTTAACCAAAAGTTCATGTCACTTTATTGCAAGAATGGCAATGGGCAACTTTCTGGCGGTCCAGGACATAAGTATGACCATCTGTGATGATCCACATGTAAATGGTTTTGCAGGCAAGGGTCAATTTGGCTTCAAAAAGTGATGCTGTGAGGCTAGTAGGTAACAAAGGACTACTAGGGGTAAGTAAGGCCTGGCTGATAGGTAACAAAGGACTACCAGAGGCAGATTTTGCCTCCACCTAGCAAAAGATATTGGCTGCTTTGGGCTATAGTTCTTCACCTAGCAGGAAACAGTGGCTGCAAAAGGGTGAAGACTGAGATAGCAAGCAGGGAGTTTTGTCTGTCTGGGGGGAAGGTTTTGGACCCCTGGCAGGTAACACGGGCTGCCAAAGAGGAGAAGAGTATTGTGGACTCTATGTACCCTGATACACTTACAGAAGGTCTGTGAGCAAGCATTCTACCAAACAGACTGGTAGGATGCCTTGTTTATGTCACTATAGGAGATTTGGGGTAAACCAGATTGAGCATTGGAGGGTATAGATTTGCTTGGAGGTGTCATCAAAGCGGTTTGCTTGGTGAAGCAAGCTGCAAAACTTGGTGTGATAAGGCCTCTGGAAAGTAGAGCTGATTACTCTGCAACTGAAAGCTCAGACTTAATCACCTGGGTGAGTAAAAACAACAACATAGGCTTTAGAATCTATGGTTGGATGGCCTAAGTGAAATGCCACTTGCAAGGGCCCAGTCAAACACCAATAACAATGTAGACTCATGCCTGGGTCTACAAGTTCTGGTAATGGGGACTGAGATAAAGAACTGAGGTGGTTCACAGAATTAACAGAGAAGACTAGTGAGAGGGACTGTTTGATCACAGTGAAGGCTAGTTGAAGAACTGTTGGTTCATATTGAAGTTTGGAACCAAAATGATTCATTATGCAGGTGGAATTAAAGAGGTTCCTAGTGAGGATTAGTTGATGGACTAGTTGAGGAATGACCAAAGGACTGCAAGAACATGATGCAGAATTAGATGATCATGATACAGGAGCTGGCTGAAGAACCCAAAGATGATGGTGAAGAACTGGTGGTCTGGAGAAATGAGTCAAGATTTTTCTGAATTGATTTGCCAAAGTGGGAAGATGAAGAATAGTTTGCCTTGGTTTAGTAGTAAAATCAAGAAGCAATATGGATAGAAGTGTGGGTAAGATATTTATTTATTAAGTTTCTAGGATAGATAAAGGTATGTTGCTATGAGAGCTAGATACAAAGTTGTTTTGGTGGGATGTTTTTCCTGGATTTTACTATATTTTTAAATATATGGGGGAAAATTGAAAAGGTCCAAATAAACAATTTAAATAGTATTCTGCTATTTAAATTGGTTTAGGTTGCATGCAGGGAAGACTGGTGCCAGAATAATGAGCCAGTTGACGCTTTGGTGTGCAAAAAGTTGTTTTTTTGAGCAGTTTGAGCTGTGAAAATTGTTTTCCTAGTTGGATCCCGGTGAAACTTCAGAAATGGTCTATTTCTGCGCTCTGAATTCATTGGCTGAGTTCTGGAAGGTTTCATGATGAAAATGATTGGTTGGAAGCCAAAAGCTTAAAGCATAAGTGAGGAAATAGTGCATTAATACATTAAGCATTTGGAGAAAGCAAGTATGTACACTTAAGTTATTATATAAAAATTTGGACAGCAATGATTTAAGCTTCTAAAAAAGTTATTTTAAAGAAGAAACCGTTGGGAAAAAGACACTATAAGAAGGTGGCTGGCCGGAAAGTTATAGGGACACTTCCAGGTCTCTTCCAGGTCTTTTCTGTGTCTTTCAAGTTTCTACCAAGAGGTTTTTGGAGCCTTTTGATTGCCAGCAGGAGCTTGGTTGGATTGATACAAGTGTAATATCCAGGCTACTAGAGCTATATAGAGAGCTGAAGCCCAAGATTAATGAGCCAGAGCTGGATCTGAGACGCGGCGCAGGAGTCCGAGTTTACCGTGCAGGAGCCCAAATCTAAGGTGCAGGAGTTCAAGTCTAAGGTGCACAAGTCCAAGACATTGTTGGAGGACTCCAAGTATTGGCAAATTCATATTGTTTCCTTGACCTCCCAGGCTGTATACCAGAGGTTTTTAAGGGGATCTTTCTTCTGAGAGTGAATAAAAGCCCATTTTGACCCTATACATATTTCTGAGATACATTTTTACTTACTAGAGAATGACAACCCCTTCCAGCCGGTCCTTGGCTACAATCCAGGACACACTTGGGGACTGGCAGACAGGAACCCCACACCATCTATCATGGTTAAACTTTTAAAAAAAATTTCTTTGGCCCGGGTGTTACTGTCTACCAGGTTTTTCCAGTCCTTGGTGGCATTCATCACAGGAGTTATTTTATTGACTGGTTTGAACTGAGAATACTCAAATTTTCTTGTCAGGTTGTGGGTTGGTCATCTCTGGGTGGCCTATGTTCTATAGGGAGTTTCTTTGTTTCCCCTTCCATTATGGCCCAAGCTATTTAAGAGTTTATTGCTAGGCCCGCCTGTTGATTGGTTGAGTTAACAGGAACCTTTAACGTGGGGAGTGTTGATGTAGATTATTCTGACTCATCAAGCTTTAGAAGATTCTTCAAAGTCAAATCCTGCTCTGATTCAAGCCCAAAAATCTGCAGGCTGGCAGCCTGCAGGATATCAGGGTTTGAATTCTGTAGTAGAGGCTTTTCAGTAAGCATAATCAATAGGAGTTTGTCACTTGTGACATTAGCGTGACCTTTGCTTCAGACGTCTTAAAGAGAAACTCACAACAGTACTCATCCTTCAATACCCCAAATGTGATGGGGAATACTAAATGAAGACAGACAGCTCTGACACATTCATTGAGGGATTACTAAAAATCAAAAACAGTGATGGTGACTTCCTACCCATGGCCTATGAATCCCGCAAATTGACAGACAGCAAGTTCTGGTACCCTATACATTACAAAGAATTGTTGGCAATTGTGCACTGCCTAGTCAAATGGCGTTGTTATCTAGAATAGCAAGAAGAGTTCACAGCACTGACAGACCACAAATCACTCATCTACTTCAAGACCCAAGAAAACTTATCCCGTTGTCAAGCCCTCTGAATGGAGCTTCTGAAGAGGTTAACATGCTCATACAATATAAGCCTGTGCCAGAGCATGCCATGGCCGACACACTGTCATGTCTATACGTCAGGGCTGTAAGAGGCAAGAATGGGCTTGAACCAGACTGGACTCCCTGGTGCTTTGAACAAAAGACAAATGTTTCCCCCTGGTACTCCAGACATAACAAAGGAAACTGTCATTAAGAACAAGCACTTATTTGCTGAAGTATATGGAACCCTATATCAAAAAATGTCCAACAGAACAATAATCTTGTATATTCACACACATCAGCTAGTCAATACAATCTTACCTACCACAGAGACCTGGGCCACACAAAAAGCTGTACTCTTTACAAATTCCTTAAACACAAAGGCTGGTGGCCAACCTTATATTGGGACGTTCAGGAAGTCTTGAACAAAGTAAAATATGTGAGAAATTTGTAAAGAGTGAGATCCCACCTAAATCAGTACTGCCCATTTGTACATAACTATCATTCAAGGTGTGGGCCCTAGATATTGTGGGTTCTATGCCCGGGAAACATAACAACAAGAAATAAATTATTACTGCAATAGACTTTTCCACACAATGGCCAGTGGCACAAGCAGTTAAAATACATATAGCAATGACGTACAACACTTCATAGGGAAAAAATCATCAGCAAGCTCAGAAAGCCAGGACTCCTGATAACTGACAGAGGCAAAGAATTGACCTCTGAAGATACCAACATATACCTCAACAAGAATGAGGTCCAGCACACGGTGACAACACCTTATCATCCTCAGGCCAATGGACGCGTTGAGCGGCTGAATAGCAGCCTTGTGCAAGCCTTGGCCAAGCTCACCACCAGGAGACACAAGGACTGCTACAAGCAGCTACTGACTGCATTACTTACATGCCAGACCCGCGTGAAAAGATCCACCGCAAAAGCCTCTTCAAGCTAGTTTATGGAACACAACCCAATATCATCCAGGCGCTATCAGGACCCAAGATGGAGATTTCAGACAAGGTTTAACCCTGCTCAAATCCTCAGGTCATACAGTCCAATAGCAATCAACCAGGAAAAAAAAGTGTTTATAAAAGATCTTTGTCCCCATCAAATACAGACATGAGGTTGGCAACAAGGTCTGAGTCATGAATATTGATAAGAGTAAACTACAGCCAAAAAAAGTTAGATCTGCCATCATCATAAAGGTAAATGAAAACAAAACTTACCTTGTGCAAGGACTTGGGAAAAAAAACAAAGTCCTCCATCATGATTGCTTCAGGCCTTACAAGACAAGACAAAAGCAACAAGAGACCATACTACCTGCCATCAAACAACAGCTAGTCCAGTATGGCGCCCAGGCTCCCAACAACCTCCCTGACAGCCTGCTCCCAGAGAGGGACAACCTTCAGCCAGGGGGTGTCAAAACAGCAGGCTCAACCTACCAGCAAGGCTCCAAGTAAGCAGGTATATGACCTGCAATCCAATTATTCATTCACCTGAAGCCAAGTTAGGAAGACAACTCAGATTTTCAAATATAATAACATGAACAGAAGCTGATCCTCCCCAGTGGGTAACTTGTTTTGGCGCTTGACTCATTACAAGGATCAAGCCACCTCCTTCACCATCCCACCATGTGATCAACGCTATCATTTTCCTACTATCCACAATTCACAATGTCTATATAATACTTATCTCTCAATTAATATATATAAAAGTGAGTCTGTCTGTCTGTAATGTTGCCTCGAGTGGGCTCAAGCCGTAAGGGATTTGACTGAATTGATTTTCAGTTAAATTTTATTTTAAAAGTTGATTGTTAAGCCACAAGCTCAATTTGGCTCATCCTTACATCCAATCCCTTACATGCATCTTTGAGAGTAAACAGATTGAATTCAATGGAGTGTGGTCTAAATCATGTTGAACTGAAATATAAGCCACTCAAACTTTAATAAATTTGTATTTGATTACTTGCATTTTAAATTAGTGGCTAACCCTATTCAACCATATCAAAGTGGCTTATCTTTCTAGATCACCCGACTCTAGAATGGGTGGATTAAAACAGGAAGAGAAGCAGCAATTGTTTTAGATTGTTTTACACAATTGGATGGTTATGCTTTGTGCTGACAATAAAATTGATGATGAAAAGAGAGCTTGATCAATTTAAAGTGATAAAGTTTAAATTATAAATATAAATATTAGTTTAAATAAGTAGATGGTTGGCTTGGACATTTTGAAATTCTTAACATTCAAGTGAAATAATAGAATATTCCAATTAGATGCATCACCTGATCCAAGTGGCTGCATATAGTTCAGAGTAGACCTTGCTTGACACAGCTTCATCCCAAAAGAACATCAGTGGAGTAAACTAACTATGATAAAATTATGTTTCCATATGATGATTTTCATGAAATTTAGAGGACGTAGATCAATTTTTTAGATGATTCCGATCAAAATGGTACCAAACATGATAGCTCTAGCTGCTCTAGATGCTGAGATATATAGTTAAGCGCTGAAATCGGGTTTGCGTCATAATCAAAGGCTTGGACTCGATTTGATATTATCTAAATTTACTTTTAATACACACTACAAAAACTAAAATCAATGTATCTCAGTAAATACTAAGCCGATTTTGATATCCAATAGCTTATTTAAAAGCTGCAGATCAGCTCTACATTTATACAGACATTAAAAATCAATTACTAAATTTTAAAATAATCAGTTTAGCCTTACTAAACTTAACAGTGATACTATACTTATTTAGGTTTAGTTTTTATTTATACTTGGAGTATACAATTTTAAATTTAAATAAATATAATTGAAATTACTTTTTATAAAGCAATTAAATAAAATTTTAATTAAACATGTGATAATTAATACAAGCCTAAAAAGACAATAAAATAAATTTAATTGATTTATTAAATTCAACTTTAATTCTGTCCTTGGACAGGGCAACCACCTAGTAAAGAATATTATCTAGTTTCTAAATATTTTTCCCTTGTAACTCTGCTAAAACAGCAGTTATGACATTATTGCAATTAAAATTACTTACATCTGCTAATTTATCTTACAATACACAAAAAGTGCTTGAAAAACGCTGCATAATGTAAATAACAATATAGAAAATTTCTCAGATAATGTAAAATACAAATAGTATTTTTTAGTAAAAAATAATTTCAATTTTGCATGCTGATTTCTTGTTTATGATGTTTTTAGTCTAAAATCTTATAATAAATCCTTACATTGTCATACTGTCATAATGTAATTTTAACATTTGCATTAAAAACCTGGGAATTAAATCCCTGGTCTCAATAAAAGCCTAGTAATGACCAGGGTAGACAGGAGCCAGCCAGACTGCCAGTGGTGCCAAACCCTGGGCCGCCAGAGATGTCTTGCCCCAACCAGGAGAAACAGGAACCTGTCAGCCTGCCAAGTGTCAAGACTGGAGGTTTAAAATTAATATCAGAAACTCCTGAATCAAACCTTGACTCTCCAAAGGCCAATTGAGTCACCTAAGGTGGACAAAACCCGTCAACTTGTTAAGATGCAGGCTCAAGTTGTTAAATTACTTCAAGACCCACCAGACTCTTAAGGATGATTTGCCAAATGAAATCAGATTGTTGTTAACCTCATACCACCAAAGACCCAGACCTATGCTGAAGTTTTAGCTTGTCTAAAAAAGGTTACAACAAGGCCTCCTGCCAGTCCTGCCAATGATTACCAGCTTATGTCAGTCTTCAGTCTAGAAGAAGCAATACAATTTGACTGCTCAGGTGATGTGGTAAACAGTAGTGATAGAACAAAGCATCCTCACTTCTGTTCATCAGAGCAAGCACAACTAGGATCTGTCACCTGCAAAACCAGAAGCCAAGGTTTGAGCCCTGTCAGTGAACTGTCTCCAGACCTGAAGTCTGCAAAAAGTGAAGAAGCAAAACCATCTGATATAAGAACCCAGCGGTATGGGGAATAACATCATTGTCATTTTTGATAATAAAGTTTTGTGAACCTTTGATTTAACAAATCTTACCTTATCTAGTCTTAGTGATCTTCCATCTTAACTCCAGCCAAGTAGACAATCAGGCAACCACCCTCTCCAGAGACTAACCTGTCAAACCTTTTCAGGCATTATACTGTTTTCTTAGAGCACTCTTTTCCCCTGTGCATTTTACTGAATACCTGCCCAACTTTGCCTACTTGGAGTAAAAAATGGAGATCATCCTCATTTCCAATCCCTTGGCAAGGGCTAGAGGAACCAAATACATAGGACACAAAGGAAAGGGGATCAAGGTGCCCCTCTTATTGTTTAAAGACACATACAATTATTTGCCTGCATACTTTGTCCTCATGACTCTGTTCTTAACCTTGCAACCAGACCGCCCAATAGAGTCCCTCACTGCCACCAAGACCACATCCTCTCAACTTTTTGGATTACTCTACATTACTTTGACAGGAATGATAGACTCTATGATGCCCAAATCAGGGCCCTAGTCTTTTCTTGGACAATCTGTATCTTATATTTATCAAGTTAGCACCCATTCTATGGTGGGCCTTACCCACTGGCCCGGCCGTACTCTGTCCTGAGTCAACTAATGCCTCTATCTATGCCTGGCTTTCTGACACATATACTGATGAACTTTTGGCTTTTTGATATGATATATTAATTACAATTATTTTTTAATAAATACATCACATCCATAGTATTATTTTTTATTTTAAACTTTTTTTAATTCAAGTACTGAACTATAATTGGTTTAAATGCAAAATTAGGATCAAATCTTTCTACACAAAATAAAGTAAAATTTGATCATTAATAAAAGTGTAATAAGTAGTTATTATTACAAAAATTATATACCTTATTCAGAGTATAATAAGTTTTGATGCTTAGATTACCAGTTTAATGTAGATTGTTATAATGTCAGTGAACCAACTTTGGGTGTCTGACTATCATTTTTGGTGTTAAGTGAGCTACAAGCTGGGTGTACAAAGCTTTTAAAAGATTGATGCTAACTTAAATAAGTATGAAATAGATCATTTCATCCAAGATCACAGCCTGAAAGCCAGTGTCACGGCTTATAATAATGTCCTGCTAGATTCTCACAGAAGAAACAAGCCAGGCCTGGGAGGTCATGTACATAATAAAGAAAGTTCTGATCATATAATTTCCTACAGTGGCTTATAGACCCCTTTTCTAGTGTGCAGCACAACCTGATTGGCTAGTCCTAGCACTGTAATATAGAAAAAACCAGCTTTCTAAAGTCATGTACAAGAAGAGCATCTGGTAAGAGAGAAGTGGCTGGAATTTTTTATGATTGGTAAAATCTGGCCTTTAGAATGATCAGGTGAGAGATTCAGCTAGTGAGAATGTTAAAACTTCAAATAAAGAATGCAAACAGGGGTAACCAAAAAAATAGAAGTAAAACCAGGTAGGTAAAAAATATTTGAGAGTATTGTTGTGATAATTTGCATAAAGATGTTATCAGAATACTTATATTAAAGCAAAAAATAGACAATATTTGCAATCAAATAATGAATTTTGGCATAAAAGCGTTTTGATAAGGAGCACCTTTTGGGAAAGCTTTGAATATGGAATTAAGAAGAGAAATAGTATATTTTATTGAATAATACTTTAGACTTATATAGCTTTAGCTGTGGCGGAGATTTTAGTTAGATCAAACCCAGGGGCTGGTCATGTGCGGAATGATTTCAAATTGCTGGATACTTGAATAGTCATGTGATATTGGTTTGTTGCAATTTCTGGTATGTCAAATTGTATATTAGAGAGGCACCAAATCAGGCAATGACTGGATGTTAAGTGTGATGGTGGTTGCCAGAATACTTGTACATCTAGACCCTTGACACAGCCCTCCCTTAAAGGGTTACTTGGGTACATCAGGAGGGGGCTTTGTCTTGACGGCTGCTGCCTGATGTTCCTGGAGTTGTTTGCTAGTGGACACCACCTGGGTCAAATGTTGTCCTTTGCTAGGGCGGAGGCAAGATCTGTGGTACTTCTCGGTGATGGGTTCTTTGGCGCACTGGAACTTAACCAGGTAAGTGTTCCTGTCTGGTTGGTATTTGATGATTCTTCCTGGTCCTCTGTGTATGGAGTCTAACTTTTTCCTGTTCCTAGCTAGGACCCAGACAGGGGGATTGATGGGGAATGGGTCCTTTATTGAGGTTACCTTTTGGGTTTTGAGCCTCTTTGTTTCTGCCAGTTTAGCTTTGAGGCGTATGTGTTGTAGAGCTGGTGTTTGTTCTACTGTGAGAGGTTTCCCCGGGGGAATCTTTACATACAGTTGACTATTGTGGGTGATTATTTCTTGTTTGTACCTGTATGTTAGTTCAAACCGTTAGTAGCCTGTCCCTTGATTGGTACAAACCCAAAATACTAATATGCATGTTTCACGTAGAGTGGCCATGTGTCTTTGGCTTTGTCATCCATTATTTTCTGGAGGGTTCTGATAAGGCTGCCATTTAGGCGTTCAACTCTGCTGTTGGCCTGTGGCCTGTAGGGCAAGGCTGTGGAATGTTTGATGTTCTTTGTTTTTAGGTTGTTGTTTACTACGTTGCCTACTAGCTCTTTTGCTCCATCTGTTATGATGTAGTCTGGAGTGCCGTAGTCTGTTATGATTGCCTTGTTAATGAATTGGCTTATTGTTTCTGCTTTTTGGTCTTTTGTTGCCCAGCAGATACGCCATCATGTGGCAAAGTTGATGGCTATAATTAGGAAAAATTGATTTGTTTTGGTTTCTGGGAAGAGTTCCACTACATCCAGTCCCCAAACCTTAAATGGTTCAGGGTCAGATACTGGGCTAACTGTTGGCTGTGGAGCCTTGATGCTGGCGTATTTTTTCACAGACTGTGCACTTCTTTAGAACATCAATTATGTCTTGCTTTAGGTTGGGCCACCATACTATCTCTTTTAATGTTAGATATAGATTATTAGCCTTTGTGTGTCCCAGCAGACGGTGATGTCTTAAAATAGTGTCAACTTTTTGTGCAAGTGGAATGTAGGAAATGTGTTTGTCCTTGATGATTTGATATACAGTGCCATTTAATATGTGAAAATATTTTTCATTTCTTACTAGTGTATCATGGGTTAGTTGGTGTGTGAAAAGATTCTTTTCTTTTGTCTTGTACTCAGTGTTGTATAGGTTAGGCCAGTCAGGGTCCAGGTGGTCAGGGTGATCCTCTATTGGCTGACATAGCCTAGAGAGAGCATCAGCTGTGACCAGCTGCCATAAATTGCGCTATTAATGCTATTTCAATTTGCCCTTCAAATATTGATAGTTGCAAAGATTTAACTGGTTTCACATTTGAGTTCAGAAATTCCTTGCCTTCTGCAAATGGGTCTGATTCAATATCCACCCATTCTGTATTATTGTACCTGTCTGTGGTTGATCCTGGTATGACCTCATCCCAGTGTGACCCTCTCAGCCACTCTGTCTTCAGATTGAGTGATCTCCGTCCTTTGTCTACTATTTAAAGTAGAATCTTTATTCCCAATAAAGTTTAAGTTTATCCACATTTGTGTTGGCTTTTATAATCTTCAAGCTTTTCCTGTCCTTTCTGCCAAAAGGACTTTTACATCTTGTTTTCCAGGAAATTAAGGTATGTGCCCTTAATTTTGCCCTGAAGGCTAACCCAAGGCTAGCTTCAAACCTCAAATCTTTTGTAATAAAGATTTCCCGCTGTGTCCTCCAGGATGTTGTCCCCTGGAGCCAAATACAACACCAGCTCTGCCCTCTTTTTGTATTAGATGTCCAGGTTAAGCTGTTCAAGCAAGGAGATCCATTTGGCTTGGTGCTGTGCAAGTGCGTTCTGAGTTTTGAAATAGATTAAGGGTTTGTGATCAGTTAGCACTTGGACGTTTAAATGTCCTTCTAGATAACATCTCCATTTCTTGCATACATGATATATTGTTAGCAATTATTTATCATATATTGGGTACCTTTGCTCAGTTTTTGTTAGTTTTCTGCTTTTGTAACATACTGGCAGGAAATCTTGCTGCCCTGGCTGGCAGATGCGTAGGACTGTGTCAATGGCGGTTTCACTAGCGTCCAACTCAAGCTTGTAGCACCTGTTGTTATTAGGGTATTGAAAGATTGGTGCTTCAATCAAAGCTTGTTTCAATAGTTGGAAATTCTTTTCACATTCTGGTGTCCAGATGAGTTTCTTTTTGGCATTAAATTTGGTTAGGTCATTGATTGGTGTGGTGAGCTTTCCGCTGTCTTTGATATACTTCCTTAGGTAAGCTATCATTCTGAGAAAGCCTCTAACTTGTTTCACTGAGATGAGGCACTGCATGTTATTTATGGCCTTTAAATTTATCTGGGTCTGCTTTGATTCCACTGTCAGAGACAATGTGGCCCAAAAACAAGAGTTCTTTTCCATAAATTGGCACTTACTAGGCTTGGCGTAAAGTTTGTGCTTTGCAAGTCAATTGAGTGTCTTGTGGACATGCATGAGGTGTTCCTCTTTTGTTTTTGAAAATATAATGATGTTGTTGAGGTAGCATAATGTGTTTGAGAGTCTGTTTAACGCCTGGTTCATTATGATGACAAATGTTGCGGGGGTGTTTGTCATCCCAAAATTCATTACTTTACATTCAAATGACCCAAATTGTGTGCGGAACATGGTCTTTGGTATGTCTTTCTCTTTAACTTCAACTTGGTTATACCCAGATGCGAGGTCAATCTTTGAGAAAATTTTTGCTCTGGAGATTCTTGCAAATAAGTCTTCTTTGAGGGAAAGGGGGGTATTTATTTTTTACTGTACTTGCGTTTAGTGCTCTGTAGTCAGTAAAAAAGCACAGAGATCTTTCTTTCTTCTTTACAAAGAAGACCGCTGCCCCCCACGGGGATTCAGACGGGCAAATGAATCCTTTGGCTAGATTGTCCTTAACATGGGTCTTAAGTGTTTGGGTCTCCATGGGAGAGAGTCTGTATAGGGGTGCTGGTTTAGGCATGGCTTTGCACAAGTCAATGTCATGCTTGACCTCCCGCTTGGGGGGTAATTATGTGAGTTCTTCTTTAAATACATGAGTGTATTTGTTTAGGAGTGCTGTGAGTTCCGGGCATTGGATTTTTTGTGTTTGTATGTTATTGAATTTGGTGTACCTCATTAAATGAAGGGTATTGTCTTTAGTTAGATGTTCTGAGCTTTCTTGATTTATGACTTGGACAAATACTGTGTCTCTTAAGATGAGATTATTAGGTTCTTTGAGAATGTTGAATTTGACTCCATTGTGTTTGATGGTCATGGTTTTTGTCTTCCAACATATGCTGGGATTCACTTGGGTGAACCAGTCCATGCCTGCTAAATGTTGTAGTTTATTTTGTTCATGACAAGTCCTTTGATGAACGTTTGGATGTCTTGGGGGTCAATTCTGAAGGGAGTTGTTTTGCTTTCAAGTAGAACTTTCAATTTGTCCGCCATTCTGGCATATTTGAAGTTGGATTTGACAACTGGTATCTTATATTTGGTTACAAATGGTTTGCTAACCATGGTGTGTTGTGCACCAGAGCCAAATAAAATTTTATGTGTATGAGATTTGTAAGTGCATGGGTAGACAATAAGTTTGGAGAAATCTTTAATTTTTATGCTCATAAAAATGGGGGATTGTGGGACATGTGGGATGCAAGCAGCAAAGTTTATGCCTTGGTATTTCCTCTTGTCAGTTTGGAGGGGACAGGGGCACTTAATCCTGTTCCCCTCCTCTTTTCCTTGTTTCTCTGTTTTGAGTCCTTTGAGGTCAGAGAATGTTGGGTCTGATTCATAGCGGGTTGCTATTTTGGCATTGTTAACTTTGGCGGTGTCCTCTTTCTTGGGACGGGAGCAGTTTGCGCTTTGGCTACAATTGACATTATTACAATTAGAGTTGTCGTTGCTATGATTGGTGTTTTGGCACTTGTTGCTGTTAGAGTTGTCTCTGCCATTGCTGTTTGAGGAGCAGTTGTCATTGTGTGCAGCATATTCTATATTTGCGCGTTTTTCTGTGTGTTTGGCTTCTGCAATGAGCGCAGGCATGTAGGTGTTGGCCTCTGGGCAGATGAGGGCAGCAACAGAGGGTTTTATTCTATTGATGAATGAGGCTCTAGTGTGTATGTTATCAGCTTGTGCTGGATTCCAGATTTTACAGTGTATTTTTTCAAATTTATTGGCATAAGCTATGATAGTGGTCTTATGGAGAAGATCACTGAGCTGTATTGCAATGTCTTGGAGAGATTCAGTGACACAGAAATTATGGGTGATTTTTGCTTTGAACTCTTCCCAGTTGTCAAGCTTGTTGTCAGTTTATGAGCCAACCCAGGTGGCAAAACAGTTAGCTGTGACCTTGTATAGACGCTTACTGGCTTCTTGGACCCATTTTTTATGGGGAATGCGGCTGGCAAGGAGTTTTTTGCAGCTGAGTGGTCTAGCCAGTTGATGACGTTTTCTTTGTTTTTACCAAAGAACTTGTTGATAACAATGTACTTGGTTCTGGCAACTTTGCCTGTGATAGGCAGTTGTGTGTTTGTTTGTGGTTGTAGAGAGTGACTGTATTGAATTATCTTGGCGCATGCTTTGGGCATGACCAGTCCTTTGAATATGGTGCATCCACTAGAAATATCTTTGTCAATGTTGTGGGGCGCAGAAGGGCAACTGCCAGAATTAACTCATTCCGCAAGTTGACTTACTATATGTCAATAATTAGAATTAAAAATACTTTAATGTCGACAGCATTGAAAAGTCAGAATTAAGTTTTAACTCATGCAGACTACTAAATGTCAACACTTTTAATAAGCAGAAACCTGTTTCCTGAACATTTACTTAATAAAAATTAAGCTTCAAGAAACTTTTTAGGGTAATGTGACAACATAGATTTTAAAATTTCCATAAAAAATTATACATGAATATTAAGAAAATTCATAAAAATACACTTTTATTTATTTTACTATTAAATTAGCTATCTTTACTATAATAAATTTTTTCCCACTTACAAAAAAAATCTAATATACAAAAAGGTACTACATAAAATTTCACGTATCTTAGCAAAATATAGCAATCAGAAACAGGAATATAAAGTTTTTTTCTATATTGAAAACTACAAAAAAACATATAATTTACTAGTAAAATACCAATATAGGCCATGTAATACAGTCTAAAGCATCAAACTATCAATAATTAATCAATGATTTTATAAAAATAGTACCATAATTTATTAATGAGGTATCTAGAATAACTATTTATTTAAAAATATTATACTTAATATATAAGAGCTATATAAAAAATTAGGCAATACTCAATAAATTTAATGAAAAACTAGACTGTAATAACCTGGTTGCCATTAAGAACTGTGGCAATCTTCTTGATGTATTCTCCAATCTATGAAAGCTTATATTTGGCCTTGACAACGTCCTTGATCTTCTCTTGATAATTTTTCTCTTTGGTGGTTCTCTTCTTCTTAGATGGGCGGTTCTCAATATCTCTGATGGATGCAGCAGTCTTCCCCTGTTGGACTTTTAGGTGCTCGTAGAAGGTGTTGTATCTGGGCTTGATTCCAAAGGAGGACTTGATATGCTTATGTCAGCCCTCCAAAGATGAAGTAGTTTTCATCTCATCCTTAAGAACTGCCTGGTAGCAGTTCCAGTTGGCTTTGGCTCTTGGCTTGCTCTGGCGCTTAGTGACCTTTTTCTCCAATCCACTGTGGTTCATAATATTCAATGAAAGGGTAGAAGGCACCATCATGTTTCTTGGCATATGAATCCTGGCATAGGAGCTCAAAGGCTTGTCCAGCATGCTCTGGCTTTACAAAGGCTAGTGCTACAAACTGCTGAATTAAGAACTTGCACTTTCCTGATGTATCTAGACAGTGGAGCTTGCTGAGCTCAGTAGACCCTTTAGTTGCCTGTTGACAGCCTGTCAATAATGAAAAAAAAACCCTGTACCTCTCCATCAAAGGTATTTACAAAAGCGTTATACTAGGCAGTTTTAATTTCCATGATTATAGTTGAGGGGCCAAGTGCTTTATCTTGAGCTTCTTTTTCTGCAGCAAGGTTGGCTTCATTCTTTTCATCATCATCTGGGTTGGCTCTAGTGTTATGGCCAGGGGGACTATTTCTATTACTGGATAGGGCTTTGATGCCCTCCTGAAGGATTTTAAAGGCCCTTGTGTAGATCTCTTTTATTGCCCCAGGAAGCAGAAAATAGGCAAATGGGAGCACCTTACCTTCAATAAGGGAATGTACAACCCATAGTTGGTAAAAAAGGTGGGGGCATACTGCAAAGGTACCATCACATAACCAGGTCTCTGTGTCCTCAACTGCTCCAGGTTCTGTTGTGTAGCATAACATATAATTCTTGCCTCTGCTGTAGGACTATCATCACAAAAAAGGAATACCACATCACCATTGAACATCTTTAACTTCTCTGTCAAGACTAACTCTCCTTGAACCATGGCTGATTTCTTTAGGAGGACTAGGTCACGGCGTTTGTCACATATGTACTTCACTAACTGGTTGCAGTCAGGGATTAGCTTCAGGTTATCATTACTTAGGTGTGTGGTGGCCTTAACTGCCAGATCAGAAGCCTTGACATCTTTGGAGACTGGGATCATTTGGTAGAGGTACCACTTTAGAAGCTTTTCAATAAGATTTATTGGAGCACTGCATGTGTGCTCTCCTTTTTCACTAGTGACTTTATCCCATCCTTTTGTATTGATTCTGGCAGCACAGCTTCTATCTTCACATACATAATGCTTGCTTCTTCCTGCTCTCTTCTGATTTTTGCAATTGAAAACATAGCCATCACAGACTAAACTTGTACCTCCTTTGACAGACATTAGAGGGAAAAACCAAGGGAACTTCTTTGGGAGCTTAAACCCTCCTTTGACGTTACATATATTATGAACCTTTAGGGGATCCCATGTGCCAATTGATGCTTGATGATAGTCAGACAGGTAATCATCAGGATCTTCTTTATTGATACTTGATGAGGAGGATGGAGGTGCAGATTTGTTGGGCGGTGGAGGGGAATTATCTGAAGTTGGATTCTTGCGCTTTCTGGACTGGGATGAGCTTGATTCCTTGGGACTTGATTCCTTTGAGCTTGATTCATCTGGGCTTGGTTGGGGTTCTGGACTCTTGGGTATCTTCTTTCTTCCTTGCTTGTTTAGTAAAACCTCATCTCCGTCTGATTGGTACCAGCTTGGAGAAGAGGAGGGGGCAGGGGAGGGCTCTTTGCTTTCAGGGTCTGGGGTCTTCTCCTTTGTCTTCTGTTTTGTTGAGGGCTCTTTGGCTGGTTTTTTGTTAGGGTAGGGACTTTGGGCCTTTCCAGAGGCTTTGGGTACTTTCTTGGTTGACTTGGGGTTATTTTGTGGCTTCTTGGAAGATTTGTCCTACAATAATTAGAGTATAGTTCATAAAGTAAGAATAATCATGTAAGACATGAATAAAATTAAATAATAATCACTTGTTTTAAATTTTATTATTAAGTAAATAGTTTATAGAAGTATAGAAAGTAATTTTAGAGCTAGTTTATTATTAAAGAATAGAAAAAACCCATTTTTAAATAAAAAGTTGACATTCTGGTAGTCACAGTAGTCAAAAATATTTAATTTAGTTTGTCAGCATAAAAAACGCTTTAATTTTGACGTCAACATACTGACAGTCAGCATTAAAGTGGAAAAACACTATGTAAATCACTTATAAAGCTTGGTTAATATTTTCTGGAGTTTGTTTTTTAAGGCCCAAATTGATTATTTTTAAATTTTAAAAAAATAAAGAGTTGCATATGTAACTTATGAAAACTAAATAATAGGGATTGTAGAGGGAAGTCTGAAGTACAGCCCTGGGTACTTTGGCCTGAATTACCATACCATTGTATGTGTGCTTTTTGTTAAGCAGCAGTGTTTTACTAATAAATAAGTGAAGGTGTCAACATTCAGGCAGTCAGCGTTCTTTTATAGCAACTCTCCTATTAAATCTTGCTTAAATTATGTCACTTTGTTTGCTTAGCCAAACCCCTTTGTTGCAATTTAGGCGACGTGTCAATTCGACACAAAGTTGACATTATAATTACATATATAAATTCTAGTTTTAAAATATGTGTTTTGGCTTAAGTGGACTTCCAGAAATAAGCTATAGTTTATCCAGTGAATTTAAAATAACAGTAAATATCTAAATAATACAAAGAATGCTCTAAAAGTTGGCATATGTCTTTGTTCAATGCTTATCTTAATATATATTTAATAAAAACAGTAGTATAAAATATAAAAAGTAGTTATTTTTAGAATATTGTGTATTTTATTAAGAAATTTATGGATTCTTATTTGGGGTTGACATCCAGATATTACTTACTGTAGTCAACCTTAATGTAAAAGTACAAAGAAACTTACATTTTCATAGTAAATTATATTAGTTTTTTGGCTTAAAATTAAGCCTTTGTTTAAATGGTGTCAACATTATGTCTGTTCCTTTTTAATTTTGCAATTCTGACTTAATAATTCACTATGAAAAATTAGCTTAGTTTTGGAAATGCCCAATTCTGGCAGATAAATACCAAAATAATGTCAACTTACTGAATGTCAACAAATTGACAACATTCAGTAAGTTGCTTGCAAAATGAGTTAATTCTGGCGGTTTCCCGCAGAGGTACACCTTCCAGGTATCCTAGGATGTGGCCTGGTTGAGTATGTAGGCGAAGGTGGGCAGGTTCTGTTCAGTCATTTTCTCTTTCATTGGCGTGATCAAAAACTGTAGCTGCTACCAGTGATAAGGAGCGCCTTTTGGGGAAGCTTTGAATATGGAATTAAGAAGATAAGAAGTATATTTTATTGGATAATACTTTAGACTTATATAGCTTTAGCTGTGGTGGAGATTTTAGTTAGATCAAACCTAGGTTCTGGTCATGTGCGGGATGGGTTTGAGTCAAGGGATAACTGGACAGTCATGTGATATTGGTTTGTTGTCATTTCCAGCATGTCAAACAGAATATTGAAAAGGCACCAAATTTGGCAATGACTGATGTTAAGTGGGATGGCAGATGCCAGAAAACTTGTACGTCTAGATCTTTAACAAAAGTATGGCAAAGAACACCCATAAAATCCTTGGTATGGGAAATATTGCTGATGTCAGGAATTCTTAAAAGGATGTTTCTGACATGCAGACTGCCAGTTCAAAAGGCCAAGCACCTGGCTGCCTGTTGCTTTTGCAACTTAATTCCTCATGTAATTTTCACAGTATTTTTTAATAAGAGTTTATCTGCTATTTATTCAAAATATACCTCTAAGATAATTCATAGTCATTGTTTTTATGCCAAGCTAGTATTTGCAAAAATTGACTTTTGGTAATGCTCTTAAGATAGGCAGCCAATAAAAAATCATTGAAACCTGTGGCCTGCTGCCACTAAAGAAAATACCAGCAACTAAAATGTCCCTGGGAATAATTATCAAAAACAGAATAATTGTATATCTTTTTCACTAAATTTTACTAATAAACAATTGTCTTGCCTTGTTTCAGGGATCCAACCAGTGGGGGGTTACTGAGAACTTGCGGGCAGACGGCCCGCGGGCCCAGCAGGGAGGGCCCACCACAAGATTGTGGCTAACTTTACAATATAAGATAACAATTTTCCAAGGACTGCCACAGGTCTGCTTACATGCACCATAGAATCAATCAGTCCAGTGAGGGTGATATACATCACCCCAAATATCTGGGTGAAAGTGGATTCATTAGTGGCAATAGATTCTTGTGAGCATTGGGCTGCAGGGTGAGGGGCGGTTTCATTGGAACCAAATATGTGGGCAGGTAGTTGTACTTGTCGCAGAACAATAGGAGAGGGATAGTGATTTTGTTTCCTTCCCTATAGATGGTCTTGGTCTCTCTAGTTCTAGCTTCAGGGTTGTGGATTAGGATTTCCTCTAGAATAAACTCCAAATACGCCGGGTTGGGTGGGTACTCAGTAAAATGTACTGGGCCAAAGGAAACTCCTGGTGGACGGTAAAGATCGGGCGGCTGGTCCGCGGTTTCTTGTGGCAGGTGAGCGTGGGGTGCAGAACTGCAAGACGTAGGCTTTAAATGAAGTAGAACTAATAAAAATATGATATGATCTGGTTGAACCAAAGGTTCATGTCTCTTTATTGCAAGAATGGCAATGGGCATATTCCTGGCGGTCCAGGGTATAAGTATGCCCATCTGTCATGATAAACTTTCACAAATTCCCTTGGCCTGGGGTTTCCCATTTACCAGGTTTTCCCAGTCCTCAGTGGCATCCATTGCGGGGGTTATTCCATTGGCTGGCTCAAACTGAGAATGCTCAAATTCCCTAGCCAGGTTGTGGGGTTGGTCATTTCTGGGTGGCCTGCGTTCTATGGGAAGTTTCTCTATTTCCCCTTCCGCATGGGCCCAAGTTATTTTGGGATCTATGGCTGGACCTGCCCGCTAATTGGTCAAGTTAGCAGAAACCTTTAGCGTGAGAAGTGTCAATGTAGGTGAATTTGATTCATCAAGCTTCAAAGGATTCTCCAAAGTCAAATCCTGCTCTGGTTTGAGCCCAAAAAACTGCGGGCAGCTGGGTGGCTGGCCTTGCAGGCTGGCAGCCTGCGGGGTGTCAGGGTTCAAATCCCATAGTTGAGGCTTTTCAATAAGCATAGTCAATAGGAGTTTGTCACTTGTGACACCCCAGTGTAATTTTATTACTTCAGCTGCCAGGCAACCTGTTTTTCTGATTTTCAAATATCTGACCCTTAAATTTCACATCTCTGAAAGTAAACCCTGGTGATAGAAGAGTATATAAACTCACAAAAACCCATACCAGGCTATATTATTATTATTAATTAAAGATTTTTATAAATTATTATGTCATAAATGACAATTACTTTGTCTTTGAGTCTCAAATTTTGAAACATGATTCAATCCCTGGTCACTTGGGCCACCATCCCTGAGAGCCTGACACCTAGCTGCTCACGTTTTTTGGGGCTTGAATACTCTGATATTTTATCCAGTCAATTTTTTATTAATGTGAAGTCACACATTAGTTTTTTCAAGTTACTTTTGAGGCAACACAGAGCCATCACTTCTACGCAGAGATGATGCCTTTAACAATTAGCCTAATGACAATAATTTCTAATGAAATAGCTAATAATGATACCACATAACTGTAGCATATAATTTTTAAATATCTGACTCTTGAATCTCTAGTATCTGAAAATAAAGCCTGGTGTTGCAACATCTTCAATTACTCCCTCTTGGGGAATTAATACCCCAAGTAGTTCACCAAATGAGACACTGAATGGCTCACTGTCTAATTAATAGATTGGTGGCACCCCTATCATTTAACCATCTATTATGGGGATCACACAATCCAGCTCCTAAGCGGAACACAACTTGAGTAAGCCTTGTGACTTAAGAGGAACATTACTCAGATAAGCCCCATGTTCTAAATGATGTACATGGACAGTATGTGGCTTTCCATGATACTATATAATATTTTATACTCTACCCAATAAAGTATCATTCTCCTCTTAAATCTTCCCCTTTATCTCATTCATTACATTTCCCAGAAGTATAATCTTGACACTAGTAATAAATGTTGCAACTGAGTTTTCCTCCTTGTCTGCTAATGTATCTTACAATACACAGGGGGCGCTTGAGGAGCTGCCCCTTGATGTATCTAACAACATGAACCAATCTGATGGCAATATCAAACTGTGGGCACTTTCTCCTAATTAGGAGCAATATCAATTTGACCTGCTGATCCCCACATGAGTTATTCCTTGGCTTTGAACCTTACATGAAACATTTCACTATGCCACCCCCTTGTGGCCTTGTTGCTTTTCCTTCATATAGTATATTAATCACAATATTCTACAATAAACAATACCTTATTATATTCATTCTTGTCTTTTCTATTGGACTGTTGTCTTCCACAATTCAAATACTAAACTATCATTGGTTCAGTTACAAAACCAGTCTTGCCCTACACCTGGCAGTGCCCACAATCAGGTGGGCTGCTGCCAGCCCCGCCAATAAGAGAATGGGATTAAGCGTCCCTGCAAGGGAAAACTTCAGTTAGCCCAAATTGAGGACCTGGGAAAAGCCTGGGGGTTGCAGATACAATAGGTTCTACAACCCCACTCAACCCTTGCTCTAAATCCCTCCTTGAAAAGAACCCCTGTGATTATAATGTACATGATGTTGAAACTCTCAACATATTCTAGGTTCATAGCAATAACCCCATTCTCCAAGCAAGCCATTCTTCAAATAAAATAACCCGTTTGGCCTATCCCTTTTGTTTCTATGGGAACACCCACAAAATTTTGGTAGACACTGGGGCCAATCACACTATGGTTGATCAGGTGTTTGCAGATTCTCAGCAGCTAGACTGAGTGCCCAGCCAATTCAAGGCAGTACAAGTAGCTGACTCCCACAGAGTGGCAATTACCCATGAGACGGTACCCTTCTCTGTAAGAATGGGGAACATCCAGGGTAAGCTCTCTGGGCCAATTATGGCAGGGCTCAGCCACAATGTAATTGCTGGTCTGGACTGGCTGTGGCATAACCATCCCTATATTGACTAGGATATGTCTGTCATCACTCTTAACAGGAATGTGGTGAGTTTCCAGATCTATATTATCAAAATGAGCAAGTTACTCTACACTACCGTCTTTGTCAGAATCACAGAGACAGGTATGTATGATTTCAAGGGGGATTAGACTTTAATCAATGCTCAGTCAAAGTTATCCACACCAAACAACTTTCAGCTCCCCCCTTGACCACTTCTTGCCCACCAGCACTTGCCACACTCCTTGAGGAATATAAGGATGTCTTCAGCAAAACGCTGCGCCAACTGTCTCCTCCCCAAGAGATAAACATGCTGTACAACTACAGGGGTCACTGCCCAAGGCACATCCCCTTTATTGTCTGACGCCCAAGGAAGACAATCTCTCTGTCAACACCTTGTGAACACACTCAACAAGGGCTTTATCCGCCCCTCCCTCTCACCCTATGAGGCTTCACTCTTCTTTGTAACCAAGAAGAACAGGTCTATTTGATTGATAACCAACTACTGCGCTCTAAACAAGGTGAGAGTCAAAAAAAAAATACCCCTTACTGCTAATTGACAACCTGTTTGACACACTTGCGGGCGCAAAGGTCTTTAGTAAGATTGATCTTACTGCAGGGTACAACCAGGTTTGCATTGCACCAGGGGATGAGGCAAAAACTGCCTTCCACACACGCTATGGATTGTTTGAGTGGTGTGTCATGAACTTCAGAATGACCAACACTCCCTCCACCTTTGCCATGTTGATGAACAAAGCATTTGAGGATTTGATTGGGAAGTGTGTTGTTGTGTATCCTGACAACATCATTGTTTTCAGTCAAGATCAAACCACACACCTCCAACACCTCTGTGCTGTCCTTGACACTCTTTGTAAAAACCAACTGAAGGCCTATTCTTCCTAATGTAAATTTCTCAGGTCAGAGTTTTTATTCCTTGAGTACATCTTTTCCTGGGGAATAAAGCCCAACCATGCCAAGATCAAGGCAATCACTAGCATGCTGCCCCCACTGATGTGGGCCAGGTGCAAACATTCTTGGGCATGGTTGCCTACATGTGCAATTTTATTTTCAATTGCAGAAAACTAATTGCACCTCTCACTGAGCTCCTAATCACCAAAAAGCACTTCCATTGGACCCCTGCTAGAGACCAAGCCTTCAAGACGTTGAAGCAAAGACTTACAACTGCACCTGTATTGCAGTTTCCTAATGGAACCACCAGTAAAAACTCAAGACTGATGCCTCTGAAAGGGCCATAGGGGGTGTGCTACAGGTAGAAACTGAAAAAGGTGTCTTCCTTCTCATGGCCTACAAATCCAGGAAGCTCATCAACTCAGAGCAATGCTACCCCATACATGACAAAGAGTTAGCGGCAATTGTGCACTGTGTTGATAAATGATATTGTTACCTGGAAGGCACCATCTTTCCACCCCACTCCTGACGGACCACAAGTTGCTCCAGTATTTCAATACACAGTCCCATTTAACACAAAGTCAGGCAGGCTGGGCCAAGCATCTGTCCCCATACCAACTATGCATCAAATACAAGCCTGGAAAGGAATTTGTCACTGCTGATGCCCTCTCAAAGTTATATGTAGCGTCCATCACAGAGGACAACAGCCTAGACCCAGATTGGCTAATGCTCTACCTGCGTCCTGAAGCAACCCACTACAAAGGCCTCAACTCCGCAACTATCTCCAAATTAAAGGGCAACAAAAGTCAGTTCACAAATCATGCTGATAACGTCTGTTGTTGGGAAAAGACTGGTAAGAAGACACTGCATATTCTCACTACCCAGCAAGGAGATACCATACTGAATTACCACTGCACCTTGGGTCACATCAGAGGATGCAACCTCTTCAAAATAATATAGCATAAGTTTTAGTGCCTTGTATGCTCCAAGACATCTTGTACCTCCTCAAAACATGTGTGCTGTGCAAGAAGAATATGTCAAAGCCTACGCCTCCCAAGTCTGTCCTGCCCATCAAAGCCATGAAACCCTTTGAACAGTGGGCCCTTGATATTGTTGGACCCCCAAGGATAGGCTAGGCAAGAAGTACATCATCAGGCCATTGACTATTTCACCTGTTGGCCATTAGCGTAGTCAACTACTAATCACACTGCCACCACAATCACCCGCTTTATTGGTAAAGCAATTGTGGCCCACTTTGGGCAACCCAAACGTCTTATTATGGATGGTGAGCCCAAACTTGTGAGGCAAGTCATAAAGATGTACTGCACCAAAAATGCCCTCCAAAGAATAACCACGACCCCATATCATTGTCATGAATGACATTTCAATACTTGTATTGAAAACCCAAGAGTTGATCCCCAGTTCCCAGAAGGTGGATCAAATCCTCCAGACCAGTCCAGGACCCACCAAACTGTTAAATCACAGACTCAAACCAGTAAATTACTCTGCAATCCACCAGCCTACTACAGAGGACCCTCTAAAGACTACTTGAGTCACACAGAGTGGACAGGAGACTGCCCACTTGTTAAATTGCAAACCTGAGTTAACAAGTTACTCCAAGACCCGCCAGCCTCCCAAAGACAATTCCCCAAATGTTCATCAGATTGATGCCAACCTTGAGCCACCAAAGACCCAAACCTATGCAGAGGTTGCAGCTTGCCTTAAGAAGGTTAAAACAAAACCTATTTTTAACCTTGTCAATGACCACCAGCAACTGCCAGTCTCCTGCCCAGAAGGGGTAGTACAATTGGACTACTCAGGTGACATAGTAAACAGTGGCGGCAAAATAAAGCATTGCCTTTCCAATTTTCCAGAACAGGCACAACCTGGATCTGCCGCCCTTGAGACCCCAAGCCAAGACCCACGTCCTGCCAGTGCCTTGTCTGCAAACCTGAACCCTGCAAAAATTGAAGAAGCAAAGTCCCAGGGTATAAAAACCCTGGCGGTACGGCAAAGACCCCATTGTCATTTTTGATAATAAAGTTTTATGAACCTTTGGTTCAAACATCTCTTACCCTATCTAGTTTTAGTGATCTTCCATCTTAATTCCGGTCAAGCAGACTACCAGGCCGCCACCCCCTCCAGAGACTAACCTGCCAAATTGCCCCAGACATTATACCGTCCCCCTGGGGACCCCTTTGGACCTGTGCATTTTACTGAATACCCCCCAACCCAGCCTATTCAGAGTACAACTTGGAGACCATCCTCATTGCTGACCCCTTGGCTAGGACTAGAGAAACCAAATACATAGGACAAGAAGGAAAGTGGTACAAAAGGCCGCCAAGATTGTTTAAAGATAAGTACAATTATCTGCCTGCCTACTTTGTTCCTATGACTCCTCCCTCAACCCCACAACCAGACCGCCCGCTGGAACCTACTGCGGCAGCCAAGATCCCCTCTACCCAACTGTTTGGAGTATTATACATTACTTTGACTGGTTTGGTGGATTCTGTGGTCCCCAACTCTGGACCCTGGTCCATACTTGGGCGATCTTTATCTTATATTATCAAGTTAGCACCCATTCTATGGTGGGCCCTACCCGCCAGCTCGACCACACCTCACCCTGAGCTGCCCAATTCCTCTACCTACAACTGGCTTCCTGACAATTATACCAAGTCAATGGGTGTGTGGTGCATCTAAATAGTTCACTGGACCCACTGATTGCCAAGCTCTCACAAGAGCACCCTAACACTACGTGGCCTGAACACCTGCCCACTGTGCTGCTTATCTTGCAAGCAAGGATCAACAGAGGTACCGGGTTCAGCCCCAGCACCTTGGTCTTTGGAACACCTGATAGTTTGACAGGATTGGAAAAAATAAAATTACAGTCAACAGTTCCTGGGAATCCCCCTGTTGATAACATATCCCTGAGCCAGTGGTGTGCCAAAGCCTGAGACATTGAACACAAGCAAAATGAGGGAGGGACAAAACACCTTGAGTCCAGATACGCCGTAGGTAACCATGTCTACACCCTTAGCCCCAATTCAGCCAAATTAGAACCCAATCACCTGGGGCCCCTCAAGATAGCTGCATTTTATGACAACCACACCTACCAACTTGAAGATGCCAAAGAAAACACCAAGAAGCTTCACCATGACTGCTTGCGCCCCTGCCGCGCCATCCCCACACAAAAGTTGTTTGTGTGGACCTTCCCAGATCTCCTGCAAACTCCAATCCTGGTATCTGACAACAAGCAGGGGGTAAGGGGGTGTTGCAACCAAGTTTCTATCCTTGTCTGCTAATGTATCTTACAATACACAGAGGCGCTTGAGGAGCCGCCCCTTGACGTATCTAACTGCATGGATCAATCTGATGGCATTATTGAACTGTGTGCACTTTCCCCTAATTAGAAGCAATATCAATTCAACCTACTGATCCCTGCGCAAGTTATTCCCTGGCTTTAAACCTTACATGGAACATGCCATTATGCCACCCCCTTGTGGCCTTGTGGCTTTCCTCATATAGTATATTAGTCACAATATTCTATTATAAACAATGTTTTATTCTATTTATTTCTGTCCTTTTTATTGGACTGTTGTATTCCCCAATCAAATACTGAACGCTAATTGATTCAGTTGCAGTATAAAGTGATATATAAACCTGCAAACTTTGTGTCAGGCTTTATTGTCATTTTGAATTAAAGCCACAAACTATTAGTTTTATTAGTTATCATCTTATTTTATTCTAAAATATGCTATTTAAATCTTTTCTCTTTGAACTCAAACAAAATCTAACTGACTATCTGCCAGTCTTTTTGCCTGTTGTTTTTAGGCTCCCTGGTTTATCCTATGAGCCAAGTCATTTTACATAATATTTTTTATTTCAAAGTACAAAAATTTCTTATATTTTATCCTACAGCCTGTATCAGAAAATACACTCATTTCAACCACAAAAGACTCTGGTATACTACTGAGCTACAGCTAGTTGAGATAAATACAAAAACTTTTCTGTTTATCAAAAACAAAGAGATCCTTCTTCTAGTTTAAAGACAAGCTATTATTTTTCAGACTTTTTGCTAAAAATTCTGACAAGCTGTTTAAAATCTTATATATTATTTTACAGGGTAATTAATACTATATTTCTAGCAGCTAATACATGGTCTTGAGCTAGTTTATCTGCTTTCTACTTGTTCAAGTTAGCACTTATTCTATGATAGGCCTTACCCAGTAATTTTGTAGCTTATTTTGTCTCAGTTTCTGATGGATTGGCTGCCCAAAAATAGTACCCTAGCATATTTTTTCTTCTAGTTACTTGTATATTTTATTCTTGCTATATGCCATTTGAACACAGTTTTTCTGGCCCAGTTAACTCTCTGGAAGCCTGCCTACCACTCTACCTGCAATCCCTGTCTTTCTGGTTTATTTTACAGCCTAATTTATTTTAAAAAATGTTTCTAAAGCCAGAATAAAAAATTCACACTTAAAAATATGGTATTTTCTGATTTTTTAATTCACTCCAGAGAATATACCAGATTTAATTGTAAAGACATCTGGCACATCACTGAGCTTAGGTTGTTATATGAGAAGTATAACTAATTTTCTGTTTATTAAAAACATAAAGTCACCTCTCACATCAAAATCCAGCTATCTGTTTGTCTCTGATTGCCTTATTAACAATGCTAATAAGTTATTTAATATTATGTATGTTATTATTTTGAAAATAATTGATACTTTGATCCCTGCTTGTCAGAAATCCAAGTACTGTGAGTAAAATCAACAGCTGTAGAGTAAGCTAAACTGATGGACTAAAAGGCTAAGCCTTACATAGAATTAGAATTGGTTTAATAACATAATATAGTAATCATTTCAATAAAAATCAGAGGGCTGTAGAAAAAACCATAAATTTTACTTAGCTATTAAAATGATATACAATACTTCAAAAAGCTAAATAAAGGTACTTTTATTAACAACAACAAAACTTGCTGACAGTTGGGCCTAGGTGTAAGTGACAGAGTCATTGATACAAGATCTACAGAAATACATTTATACTTGTCTCTGGGTAGCATAGATTAGATGATTTACCGGCCACCTTCTTGGTTTACATGTTTTGGTTTTCTGGTTTAGGCTAGTGGCTCCTCTGGAAAGATATTTTTAATTAAACTTCATGTGGGCTGAATTTTGCAAATATTTAGTAAAATGCACTTGTTCAAAGCATGAGCCAAGAAAACAAAATACCATGAGCCAGATATTCACGTGCAGATCAGTGGGAAGTTATTAGGTGCAGAAAAACCTGTTGGTGCTGTATAAAAATGGTAGAAAAAGATATTCAGATAAAATAAAATCTGTTTAAACCAAAAATCTATCACAACTTTATTATCAGGATGATAATAAGACCTAACATTGGATTGACAGGATACATATACTCTCTTGGCAGACCTTATTTTTTAACAAAAATATGTAACTTAAAAGACTGACATCAGAAATCTTGGAGGAGCAAGATGGCATCAGACTTTAGCAGACAGTTATTAGCCAGCTTTAGATAATAGACATTGAAATCTTTCTGTTTGCAAATCTTATTTTAAAGCCAGACTGGCTGGAAAAATATGTGTTGCTTTCTGATACTTAGTTCATTTATTGACGCTTCTTATTAGGAAAACTGTTAAAAAGTTTGACCAAAACTTTAATATTGTTTTATAACACCTTGACGTATTTGCAGGAATTATGTGGTGTATTGTTGGTTTGAACTCTCCTGAGTTCAGAATTTTTTTATCAGTTTGTGGGCTTCTAATTGAATAACATTCAGATTAAAGCTAAATTTTTTATAAGTCTGGCTCTATTGACAAGCAGACTGCAAGGTATGCAGTACGGGGTTTGGATTTTGCTAGTAATTTTGCTTTATAAAAAGAAGCAAAATATTATTTTTGTCACTACTACTAATTCTTGGTCTTGAGTTGGACAATATATTTCATATATATAAGTTAGTGCTAATTATGTGATAATCTATTCTCATTCTAACCTTTGGGCTATCTTATCCCCAATTCTGATAAGTTGGTCATCTAAGAATGGTTTTCTGACAGGAAGATACATAATTCTTTTACCAATTCTTCTTGTTCAAAAAGCCTGCCTCTTACACCAGAAACTAAAGACCACTTTTCTGTCTATCCTAGTAATAAGATTTCTAAAATAAAAATTCAAATACATGCATGAGGGCTTTAATTATTATTGCAAGTTGCTATAATACATAAATGAGTTTAATAATCACTAAAAAAACACCTGAAAACCAATTGATTACCTGACAAATGCCACTAAAGCCATCTGTCAGTACTAGGAGAATAAAAAGATGAAGTCTAGTTTAAAAGAAAATAATGTTACAATTGTAACAAAAAACAATGCCTTCCATCAAAATCATATCCCCCACCAGGTGAGGGCTGCAGGCAACAAGGCTGCACTCACACCTGCTCTTGCTTTTGTTACAAACAAAAAAGTGGGTACAAGAGTTGATTTTACTGTATTTGAGCTGTTGAGTACCAAAAGCTACACTGAGACCCAAGCAATACCAAAAAGACTATTTTTAGCTGCTCAGTTATTTATTTGATATTTTTATTCTATTTAGTAATTTGGTATTCCAAACAGCAAACTAGTTGAAAAGTAATGCAACCCAAACCAGTCAGAGCTTTTTAGACCAAGCCAAATTTAGCAATTAAATTGGCACAACTTATATGACATCTGTAACCCATTTTTTAACAACTAATAACCAGAAAAGATATGACCAACCATTTTAATGCCAAACTTTTATGTTCAATTACAAAGATCCTTGCAACTTATATCTCAATCAAATAAAAGATATCTCAATGCCCAAACATGTCACCCAGATAGCATGAAAAGGGCAAAGAGGTATCTGTAGATAAGTTACTGTAAAAGATTAGAAAAAATTATTGAAAGTGTTATTAACATTCTTTTCAAATGAATTCTTGTTATAAACCTTTGGTTTGTCAACATTTTATCTTGTTTTTTCTTGTACTGTAAATTCAGAACCTAAATGTAAAAATGTGGGATTGTCAATTTTTTTTGTGAACTCACCAACTTGCTGGAATATTTTTCATTATTTTATAAAAAAAGTAAGTTGTTCTGGGATGAAAATTACTCTATTGAGTTGGTGAGATTACATAAAAGAATTTGACAATCCCGCATTTTTACCTTTAGGTTCTGAATTTACAGTACTTTTTCATCTGCAATTGCCCAAACATCAATACACTCAACCAGAAGTAGATGACTAAGCTTTTGTTAAAGACCTGAAAAAACTTGATTACTACTGCTTTCCTTATATCCTATTTATTACTGTGCATTTTACTGAATATCTGCCCAATCTCAACCACAAACAGTGAACCTTAAAAGACTTAGTTTGGTACACTAGACCAGACACTTCTAAGAAACTATTTTATTTAGGCTTCAACAAAAACACCATACTTTATATACTCTCATATTTAATGGAAAACACAACAATGATTCTGAATATCTGGATTACATAAGACCCTTTCTGACACTCAAACCAACTTTATATTCTCTGCTCATTCCTAACACTAATAGTCATAGTAGTCAGTTTCTTGGGGTGTTTTATATAACACTCACATAATTGATTGACTATGTATAGCCAGTAGCTGACCCATGGTATTTTATAAGGACACTTTATTACTTGGAAAAGCTGGGTTCAGTCAATGATGAGTCATGTCTGTATCTACATCTGTCATTTTTCATCCAATGCTATTGCACAGTACGCCTGGTTTCTGAAAAATATATATAAAGGATAAATTCTGTTAAAAAATATTTATGTACACTACTGTCAAGAGACCAAGTGTTTTGTACAAGTTTTCTAGATAAATCAGTTGCTGAGACAATGACAGACATGGCCCGTTGGACAATGAAACCTAACTCAATCAAGTAATGTAGTGTCTTTTTGACAATAACTGTCAGGGAACCAACCCTGACTGGCCGGCTTGCTAGCGTCTGGGAACTGACGGGTTGCGGACTGGGTGGGCAGGGCCCACCAAAGGATTGGTGCTAACTTAATGAGGTAGGACATTGACTTGCCCAACCACGACCACAAACCAGCGGCAGGGACAATAGTATCTATTACTCCCGTGAGAGTTATATATACAATTCCAAAAAGCTTATTGGTATGGTCTAGCGGGAGTTTGTCAGCGGAGGCGGGCATTGGTTTGGGGGTGACAGGTGGCTTCATGTCTATTTGGTAGGCAGGGAGGAATTTGTATTTATATCTGAACAGGCCGGGTTTGGTAATGTACCAAGGGTCTTCTCGGTTGTATCGGGTTCTCTCAGTGATTCTGGCCCAGGGGTCCCGGGCTAGTATGTTGTTGGCGGTATAGTCTCTGTACTCGGGTTTTAGGGGGTACTCTGTGAAGTGGACAGGACCAAAGGGAGCACCTGGTGGGTGGTACGTAGCTGGCAGGGGGTTAGAGGATCTTTGAGTGAACTGACAGATTACAAGGATAAAATACGGCAATAATTGGGGAAACCAATATCTCATAACCTTTATTTAAAAATGATGATGGGGTTTTGGTCTTGGCCTGACAGGTATTTATCCCACACTGCCAGGCTTCAGTTCTTGGTTGGGTTTTTTTGTACTTGGGAGGGTTGGCATTGGGTGTCTCAGATGGCAGTGTGGCACTCGGCACTGGCGGTTTGCCACTGGCCGCTTTGGGGTGAGAAGACTTCAAATCCTTCTGTTTATTGATTCAGGTATTGGGTGCCTCTTTGGGTTCAGTGCCTTCCCTGGGACTTTGGGAGAGTTTGGAATAATTCCCAGGGGATATTTGTCTATTTCACCGGGCAAACCACTAGTGTCAGGCGTTGGCACCTCGGGGGAATTCTTGGCATCTCGCACTGGCGGTTTGCTTGCAGAATCCTGCGGGACAGCTAAGGGTTTGGGTCTTGGCAGGCTGGTAGCAACTTCTTTAATTAGTAGCGGGTTGTTGTGTTCCCAGCCTATGAGTCTGGCAGTCTGCAAAATGTTTTGTCCAGGGTTTGACTCTAGTTCGGTATTTTGAGATTTAGGAGCATCCAAATTGTCATTCCTGAAAATAACCATGGCTTAGTGACTGGCAAGGCAGAGTCAATAATTTTCTGTGGGTGTCATGTATAATACTCTCAGAAGCTGACTACTCTGGCTTGTGAGTTTTGGGTCAAGCATAAAAACATCAGTTAGTTTTAGAGTTATGATGATTCTATTGGAACCAGATAAGTTGCATATGTTGCAACTGAAATTATTCTCTTGCCCACCAATGTATCTCATGTAACACAGGGAACGCTCAAAGAGCTGCCCCATGACGTGACTGATGTTATGAGCCAATCTGAGTGCAATTTCAAATTGTGAGCATTATCTTCTAAGTGTAAGTGTTACCAATTTAACACACTGATTACTCTCCCAAGTTATTCCCAACCATAACGTTACATAAAACATACCACTGTGCCACCCCCTGGCAATTGTGGCTCCCAAATATAGTATATCAGCTTTATTATTCCCAAAATAAACATATCTTATTCCTATGTTTGTCTTTTTTATTTGGACTGGTGTCTTTTTCAATCTAAATACTGAGCTATCATTGGTTTATTTGCAACACAAAAATATTTTAATTGCTGTTACAAAATAGAAAAATGACATTTATAGCCTGTTTTTTCTTACTAGTTGATAAGTTTCTTTGTAAGATTTTGGTCTGATATGCCAGAGAAGATATTTTAAAATACACTGTTTGTAGATTAATTTTGAAAGATATTCAGTAAAATAGACTGGTACAAAAAAGCTCCTGAAAGAAATAGTAGTCATGGACATTCTGACCTGAGAGTGAAATGAGGTGACCTGGTTTTCTGAAAGCCAATTGTGTACTGGGTAACTGACAATAAAATGGCACAAAAAACAAATTTAAAAAAGCTAATGAACTTATGGTTTATAAAAATTATTAATTAAAATAATAATTATTTTTCTGAAAGTTGGTGCTTATATAAATAGTACTTTCTAACATTGGCTTCTCATATCACTTTTTTGTTCTATCTGAGTGGCATGTTTGAGCTCTTGGGTTATGAGTATTTGGTTGATTGGCTGGTTAGTTTTATTTTCATTGTTTTATAGCCTGCTCTGCTAATGAAAGCTTTCTGTCAGTTGTGAGTGGTTGCAAAAGAGGCTTAACTTGTCTTTGAGGCCTCCTCCTTACAGCTGTCTAGCAGTATGAAACTTGGGCCAGATCTGGGCCTCTTAAAATAGTTAACCTGAGTTTTGAAGATCAAGCTGGGCTTGAAATTCTTTCTAAAAATAGCAAAATACTTCAAAGCAGAAATTAAATTGGGTTTGGTCAATAAGCCCAACCTATTAAGTGTAATAATTACTGCAAAGAAGCCTGTTAAACTAAATAAGATAAAAAGATTAGGCTCAGACTCAGGAACAACACCAGAGGCTGTGTAAATCCACTGCCACCCCTGGCCTTGGATTGAGCCATTTTTCCTTGCCGCACCAAAAAGGGGCCAAAAATAACACTCAAGCCACTTAATTCTCTAGGAGATTTAGCTAATACTGTTGATGAGAGATTTGTTCTAGCCTACCCTGTAGATCCCCTGGCTTTGGTTGCCCTGGCCTGGGAAGAAACACTGATCAATTTGGACTGTTTATTGTCATGGTGTTGTCCTCTCTTAAAAATTGTTGGAAACACCCAATCAAATGAAGCTACATCAACAACCAGAGAGTCAATTGAATCCCAAATGCCTGGGATGGCCTCTAGCCAATCAGGTGAAGCCGCGGAAATTAGCTTGAAACCTTCCAGTGCTCCTGGCCTTGGCCAGCAAAATTTCTCTTCCAGCCAATTGAATACAAGCTAGAATAGTCATGTGATCATTTCTTAGTAACTTACCCCTTTTAACAATGCCAGGAGACTTTGTGTCTCCTGCTTGTCAATTCTCAAATTATTAAACCCTGGAATTTGTTACTAAACTTTGTCTTTTTTTAAAATTGTTGACTCTCTCTATTGGAGTCTTCCCTTTTCTAAAAACAAAGTGTTAGTTGTTCTTGCCATAAACCTTACCTTTGCACTATCCTGCTCAAACCCAGTCATTTTCTCAAAGCCCTTTTACTTAGGCTTTTTACTTTATTGTTACACCTATAGTTTACGCTTTCAAAACTACTGTTTGAATACTAGATTTAACTTAAAACCCTTTATAAAACCTTACTTCTATTTTAAGATTCTGGTTAAATTCATTGATTTCAAACCCGCTCTCTTTATTTTACGCTGCCAAGCTACCCAAAACTATTGCCAAGGCCCCCAAGTGATTTCTGCTGCCTCCCAGCTACTTTCTCTTGTGGCTGACCCACTCCTGCATTTTTATAACTTGTATATTCAACAATTGTACCTGTAAATCCCAAATTATGTGGTGTTCACAATTATGATTCTCCCTGTTGTTAAATTTGTGGTGTTCACTGTGGCCCCCTTTTTAATTCTACTCTGGACAACTACCCCCAATCTGTGGTCACAATTCTCTACTTCTGCTTGCCTTGTGGGAGACAATCTATCTAGTCTCTTGAGCCTTCCTGGTGAACTTCTCATTTCAGGAGAGACAATTGTAAAGAGCCTGACCTGTGATGACTTGAAGTTTCCCACTGTAAGCCATGCTGTGTCAGCCCCCACATTAGAGGTGGTGCCAGCGTCCACCACCCTTAGCTTGGACAGAGACAACCCAGCATCCCTCCAAACACCTTTGAGGTTGCCTCCTGCACCCACTTGCACATCCTGGTTGCTTGCTGGGTTAGTGTTGATGGGATTAAATGCATATTTTTCCTCAGCTTTCTCCTGTGTTCTTCCTTTGGTCCCCCCTCCAAGTGGCCATCCCAGTACTCCACTGGGCGGCATCCTGGTGGTTCATCTTGCCAGGATGAGAGCCAAACTTAGTTAGTTTAGCCCCTCTCTCTTACAGGCTGAGCCTAATCTGGATAACTTTTTTTTAGGCCAGAGAGTCTTTTTCAACTGAAAATATTTTCCCCAATTCCCTCTAAAAATATTGGAGAAATCCAGTTTTTATTCAGACCAACCACCCAGATTTGGAAAGTTTCAACCAGCTAAACTCTTTTCAGAAGGGTTGAGTATGCTCAGCCGGAAAGATCCATCAATTTCTTGTCCAGATCAGACTTTCTTAGACAAGCTTATCTCAGAAAAATATTAAAAGGCTGGAAGTCTAGTTTCTAAGTATATGATTTCTTTTTTTGCAAAAAGATTGATGTTGTCATTTTCTAATAAAATTGCTATGAACTCTTGGTTTACCCATTTTATTTGTCATTTTATAGTAGCAATATTTTGGTTTAGATTCTACTTTTAAACTCAGGTTCTAGAAAATTTATTCATCTTCCAGTCACTAACACTAAAAACAAAAAAGAGTGATATCAGCTATTTCTTATATACTGAGCTCTTATTGTTGACATTTCCTTAGATAATTACAGAGAACCACACCCCTGGGTCATACATAACAATCAATGATATATCTCACACCCTTTATTGTTACAAAAGTAACAATTTCAAATCCCAAGACAGTATTTGAACCCTCTCCCAATCACCAGGCAGGAGAAGCAGGTAACAGGAGATTGCCTGCACCTGGGTTTGCTTTGAAAAGCAAATACTCAGGTGCATAAACCACTCCTGCTCTGTCAGTAGCTACAGGGCTGTTCTGGGCCCCAAAAGCTATGCCCAAGCCTTGGTGGGTTTGGCTGGGCATGGGCAGGCTAATTTTAGCTGCCCAGTGATCTCAGTTCAAGCCCATCCTCCATTTGGTAATTTTTGGGTTCCCAATTTGGAATCCCTTTTTTAATCAAGTTCCTCAGCGTCAGGAATGCCTGTCAAGCCAGTATCAAAATGGTAAACAAATTGTAAAAGATCCCATGACACCTGCAGCCAAACCTGCCAGAACCAATGACCAGCCAAGCAAAGATAGGCCACCAGCAAGCCAAGCAGCTGTTTCTGAAGACCCAAAAAATGATGACAACATAGCCAACCAGCCAAAAAAATTTAGATGCCAAACATTGTCACCCAGATAGCACAAGAAAAAAGCCCAGAAGCTCCTGCATGTGAATGACTATTAAAGTCAGAAGAATCAAAGAAAATTCTATATTGTTTTTTTTAACCAATAAAGTTGTTATAAACCTTTGGTTCACCAATCTAATTCCATACATATTTTTGATACTCTTTTATCTGCAATCAATTAAGCACCAGTACTTGCTCTCAGGGATTAAACACCAAGCACCAGTTGACAAACCAGAAGCGTTTGATTACTACCACCCTCCTGATGCTCTTTTTGGTCCTGTGCACTTCACTGAGTATCCTCATAACCCTGACCACAAACCCTGGACCTTTGAAGACTTGTAGTGGTACACTTTCCCAGATGCTCCCAAGGACCTCTATCAGATAATCAGTGACAACAAAGAAATCATTATATATCCTTTGATCTTCAATGGAAAATACAATAACTCTGCTGCCTACTTGATCCCAATGGAACCACCCCCAACACCCAAACCAACCATCTCAGCCCTATCCCACTTCTGATGCCACTGGCCAGAGTAATCAATTCCTGGGAATGCTATACCTGGCACTCACAGGGTTAATTTATTCTGCCTTGCAGCAGCAGGACCCTGGGTCATGGCTGGGAAGGCCCTCTTCTACCTGGTAAAGTTAGGTCCCATCATCTGGTGGGTCATGCCTGTACCTACATCTGCCACTCTCTCACCTGAAGAGGCATTGTGGTACTCCTGGTATCCTGACAATATTTGTCTTAATTAGCAATTTTTGCATTAATTTTGTTTTTCCTTTTAAAGCCTATTAAAATTATTCAAAACTCAAACCAGGGGTGCTCCAGCGCCTGAAATATTCATTGGGCAGTACCTCATTGCTTTAAAATTTATTAGGCAGGGTAGTGGCACTTTTATCCTAATGAATTTGCCAATGTGGCACTTTTAACCCATATTTTGGGGATTTCACATTAGGCTAACCTTAACCTTTCTTCTTGACACAGCCAAGATCATTTTTCCTATAATTAAATTCTCATTAATTATATTCCTGAGTACTTAATTAATTAATCTTTTTGGCTAATTAATTCATATGCAAGACACTTAGTCTTCAAGATTGAATCAGCCAGTCTTTATTTAATCTTGTTAATTAGTATGGCCTAATTAACCACCAGGCATTTTATCATTTACCTTATACAGATACCAAGTTTATCTAAGAATTTTTTACCAGAGAATTCCATAAACTTTTTCATATAAAATCTTTAATATAATATAGCAACTTAATATGCATTGGTGTATTTATTTGGCTAAATATTTCAAGTGAGTGTTGTATGATCACAAATCCCTCTTCACTTCATAAAAAATTATCAAATTGGGAAACCAAAAAATTTAGTTTTCCCAAATCCCTATTTGGGGGAACTGTTGCCCAAAGTGGGAATCTACCCAATTCAAAATGGGTTGACAGTCCCAGTTTTACAGAAATTCATGCCCCAAATTCAGTAAATAAATTTGGGTGTATGAAAAAGGCCCAAGAACAATTATTACATTGCAAGTTGAAGTTTAGCCAAACATGCACAGCTGCCAACATTCAATGCTACCCAAGAAAGGTAATTTCAGAGACAGCCAAAGTTCTTGGGTTCCCAGTTCAATGCTTTTCAATATTCCTGCCCTGCAAGGCCACTAGTATATAATAAAGCTTCATTCCTTGATAATAGGTTGTGTTATTATTGGGCAAATTACCTCTCAATCATATCACATAAATAACTAAAGTCTTCACACTAAAGAAGCTCTCAACACTAATCTTTGTCACTCATTCCTAAGAGCTGAAGATGAATTACCTCATCTTCTCTGATTTAATCATGGCCTGACTAGAAAATGAGGCCCACCAAACCATGTTTAAACCTTTTGGAACATTTTGAGAAACCACTAAAGAGTACCACCATAGGAAGCCAGAACAACTTAACTCCTCACAACTACACTCTTGGCACCAACTGGTTTGACTCATTCCTCCATGTTCATAGCAGTTTATACTATAACTTATTATGTACTAACATACTTAATTGTAATTTTGGTTGATTTAACATCCATAAAAAAGTTTTTCATTGAGTATTGATGATATAATCAATCATCACAATCTTGAAAGGGTTTCAAGTAAAAAATTTGGCCTCTTGCTTAGCTAGAGTACTATTCTACATGTTGGGCTGTTAAAAATGATAAAGCCTAGTGCTGAACTCATGGTTTAACATAGTTTCTCATGACTAGACTTTTTCAGAGGTTGGGAATTCTTTAGTCAGGTATTTATAGTCCAGGTAGGCTGTTGTCACGAGTAACAAACCCCTATCAACTATGCTAATTGAAAAGCCTCAACTATAGGAGTCAAACCCTGACACCCCGTGGGTTGCCAGCCCGCAGGGCCAGCTGCCTGGCCGCCTGCAGATTTTGGGACTCAAACCAGAGCAGGATTTGACTTCAGAAAATCCTTTGAAGCTTGATGAGCCAAATTTTTCTACAACAATGCCCCCCACACTAAAGGTTCCTGTTAAACCAACCAATCAACGGGCTGGGTTAGCCACAGACCCCAAAATAACCCGGGCCACCACAGAAGGAGAAACAAAGAAACTTCCCATAAAAAGCAGGCCACCCAGAGATGACCCATCCCACAACCTGACTAAGGAATTTGAGTGTTCTCAGTTTGAGCCAGCCAATGGAATAACCCCTGTGATTGATGCCACCAAGGACTGGGAAAACCTGGTAAACAGGAAAACCTGGGCCAAGGAAATCTGTGAAAGTTTTACCATGACAGATGGTGTCAGGGACCCACTCTCGGGCGGCCGGCCTGCCGGTTTTGGAGGTAACTTGGGCCAGATTTTTTGCGGGCAGGGCCCACCACAAGAGGGGCTAACTTTAAGAGGTAGAAGAAGACTTTCCTAACCAAGACCACGGGCCGGCGGCTGGTACAATGGTGTCCACCACCCCAGTGAGGGTGATGTACACTATACCAAAAAGCTTGCTGGTATGGTCGGTTGGCAGGTCAGGGGAAGAGGCTGGCATTGGTTTAAGTGTTACGGGTGGTTTCATGTAAACGTCATAGGCCGGGAGGTAGTTGAATTTTCCTCTAAATAACTTGGGGGTAGAGAATATCCACGGGCCTTGGCAGTTGTATCTGACAGCAGATTGGATGCAGGCTAATGGGTCAAGTTCAATGATTTTCTCTGATGTGTAATCCTTATATTCAGGCTTTAATGGGTAATTGGTAAAATGAACGGGCCCAAAGAAAGCACCAGGTGGACAGAAAACTGCAGGCAGAGAGGCAGGAGGGCCAGGAGATCTTGAACTTCACTTATAGACGGCAAATACAAAATATGGTAATAGCTGTATGAGCCAAAGTAACATAACCTTTATTCAAAAATGGCAATAAGTTTGGAGTGCAGGGTCCTTTGGTCTATATAGCACCCCACCTTTAAACTTAACATTTTCCATGGTGTGTTCATCAGGGTGTTGGGGAAAGCTGGGCCGGGGGAATTGGGTACTTGGGTCTGAAGGCAGCAAAATGGTGCTCGGCCTGGGAGTTCTTTCATTGGTCAAAATTCTCAATTTGGCTACCTGATTATCTTGCTTTAGCGTTGTGGTCATGGGGCCGGGCCGCGGGCCCGTGCCTCTTTCCTTGGTTGGCTCCTGATTGGTTGCTTGAGAGGACTTCAAACTCATGAAGTTTACATAGGTGCCATCTCTGCCTTCATTAGGCAATTTGAGAGGCTCCTCCTTGGGCGCCACTATGGTTGGGCTGGTGTTGGTATTCTGGCTTCAGGAACTCACAGGAGCCTCAGCTTGCAGGGGTTTGATCCCAAAAAACACAGGTGGGCGGCCCAGCAGTCCATAGGCTGGGCGGTCCATAGGGATCCAGGGCTGGGGTTTGAATCCTGCTCCCAGGCCTGGGTTTCCAGAGGGGAATAATTGTCAATCTTGACATCATCCCCTTCTTTCCCCGGGTCACCCTCCTTCTGATTCTTCTTGTTCAGGTAGAGTTGGACGGCTTCTTGGGCATTAGTCAGGTTGCTCAGCGGTTCCCAGGTACTTTCTTCCAGTGGGTATCCTCTCCACTTGACGTAGTACTGGGGTTTTTGGTAGTGAGTTTGGTTGCCGTGTATGTATTCAACTTCATATTCCTCACTGCAGTTTGTTTGGATGGGTGGGGGGCTGTCTTAATCCGTTAGTGGGGAAGCAAGTTCCCATCCTTCTTGAACAACAGGGATTGGTGGAACACGTTGTGAATCTTCCAAGAGGGGGGTAGGTCAAGCTTGTAAGCAACTTTCCCAACCAGTTTGGTGATCTTGTGGGGGACACTTCTTTGGTGAGCTAGCTTCCTACAGGGGACATGTAGGGGCATATTGCGGGAGTTCAGGTATACTTCATCCCCAACTTGCAAGGATTGGCCTGGTATGCGTTTTTGGTTGGCAAAGGCCTTGTAGGTTTGCACTGCGCAATTCAGGTTGTTCAAGCATGTTTTTTGTGTGCCGTGGATCCGCTCAACCCAGGAACGTCCAGTGGTGTTAGTTTCCTTCTTGCCAATCTTGGGATCCTGGGTGGGGTCAAACCCATAGTTGGCTTTGAATGAAGACATTCCCGTGGAGGTGTGGTCTTTACTGTTGTATGCAAACTGGACCATGGGAAGCATGTTGGCCTAGTTGTCCTGGTTGGCGTTGGCATAGCATCAAAGGTATTGTTCAAGGATCTGGTTTACTCTTTTGGTTTGGCCGTCAGTCTGCGGGTGGTAGGAGGTAGATACACACCGCTTGATTCCCAAGTCTTTTATTACTTGTGTCCAATAGTTTGACGTGAATTGGGGTCCTCTGTCTGTGATGATCTCCTCTGGCGTCCCATGTTGGGTGAGTATGCTGTCATGGAAGTGTTGGGCAGTCTCCGCAGCTGTGCAATGGGTGGTGGTTGGTACAAAGTATGCCATCTTGGTGAAGCGGTCTACCATGACTAGGATCACATTGAAGGAGAGGGATGGGAGCAGTTCAACAATGTAGTCCATGGAGACGGATCTCCACGGTCCATGGGATATGTCCAAGGGTCTTAGAAGTCCTTCAGGTTTGTTTCTGCGGGGTTTGGTTTGTCCACAGGTCTCACATCCTTTCAGATACGCGCTTACTTCTTGGTCCATCTTTGGCCAGACAAAGTTCCTTCTAATGCTCCGGAGGGTCTTGAGTCTCCCTGGGTGTCCGGCCATCTCAGAATTGTGATAATCTCTCTGGATGTTGGTCCTGATGCTTTCTTCTGGCACAAAGATTCTGTTGTGAAGCATTAGTGTTGTTCCCTTCAATGAGTAGCCTTTCTGGTAGTGGGGGCAATCCAAGGATTTTGAAAGGTCAGCAATCATGATCTTGGTAAATTCATCAAGTGATTGGGCCTTCAGCACTTCTGGTTTACTGGCCCTGATCTTCATCAATCCCAGGTGGATACCTAGGCTAGCTGGGTCCAGGAGTACTTGCGTGTTGTGGTCGCAAGTTTCCATGTGAGTGGGTGCCAGGTCAGATCTTGTACTCAGGGCGTCTGGTACTACATTCACCTTCCCTGGTTTGTAGTCTATGGTCAGGGTGTAGTCGGCCATTTCTAAAGCCCACCTTGCTTGTTGTTGGTTAAGCTGTTGTGGTTTAAAGATGTAGACCAAGCTCTTGTGGTCTGTCAGGACCTTTACTGGGAATTCAGCACCACAGAGGTATTGGCACCAATGTTTCAGGGCCTTCATAATGGCTAGCATCTCTTTGTTGTAAATAAGGTAGTTTTCTTCCGCGGGCAGCATCTTCTTGGAGTAATATGCTACAGGATGTAGCATACTATTCCCTCCTTCCTGAAGAAGGACCCCACTCACCGCAAAGTTGGACACGTCAGTTTCCAGAACAAATGGCTTGGATGGGTTGGGCATGGCCAGGACAGGGGCAGAGGTGAAGGCAAGTTTCAGAGTCTCAAAGGTGGTGGCACATTCCGGAGTCCAGGCAAAGGTGACTTTGTCAGAGCACAGGCGGGTCAGGGGCAGAGTGATGTGAGAAATTTTTTGGATGAAATCCTGGCAGTAATTTGCCAACCCCAGGAAACTTCTGATGTCCTTCTGGCACATGGGGGTTGGCCATGAAGTCACGGCGTCCACTTTATCCTGAGTCATTGCAAATCCTCCAGTTTTCACTACATAGCCCAGGAACTCTACTTCTGGTTGGAAGAACTCACACTTCTTGAGCTTTGCGTGTAAGTTGGCTTGGGAGAGTTTGCTCAGGATCAGGTCTAGATGGAGCAAGTGATCCTCATGGGTCTTACTATAGATGAGGATGTTGTTGAGGTAGGCCATGCAAAACTGGTCAAGGTATTTGCCCAATACTGTGTTTATCATGCACTGGAAGGTGCTAGGGGCGTTGCATAGTCCAAATGGCATCACCAGGTATTCCTAGAGTCCATACCTGGTCTTGAACACTGTTTTGTATTTGTCACCCTCTTTGATTTGGATTTGGTTGAATGCATCTCTAAGGTCAATCTTGGAGTATACCTGGGCGCCTGTCAGTACATTGCACAAGTTGTCAGCGTTAGGTATGGGGTAGTGGTTCTTTACAGTTATCTTGTTCAATTTCTGATAATTAACACACTGACACATGCCTCCGTCCTTCTTGCCCACAAACAGCATTGGTGATGAACAAGGGCTCTTGGACACACAGATGAAACCTTTCTTGGTCATGTCTTTGATGTACGCCTTGAGAGCCAGCTGCTCCTTGTGGTTGCAGCTATAAATGGGCCCGTGTTTGGGTTTGGTGCCTGGCAGGAGGTCAATATCATGATTGTACTTGGTGTGTTTGGGGAGGCAAGTGGCCGCCTCTTTGCTGAATACATGGGTCTATTTCCCTAAGGAAGCAGGTAGGACTCTCACGCTTGGTTTGATCTGTATGGTCATGAGCCTTTGGGTGGGTTCTTTGGGATTGGTGCAGAAGGGAACAATGTCACGGGTACCTTTATCACCTAAGGTGACGTTCTGTTCTCAGTAGTTGAGGATGAGGCCATGCCTGTCTGACCAGGAATCCCCAAGGATGAGGGGGTGCGGTAGGCCTTTCAACAAGATGAGGGATGAGGGGTAGGCGTTGTTTCCTATTATCAAGGGTAGTTCTTGCTTGCATTTGTATTTCATGTCTTTGGTGCTGTTTCCCAAGATGATCTGTAGACAGTTCTCAGAGGCAGACAGGGCTAGTTCTTGGGCTAAGTCCGCATCAATTAAGCTCTCATCTGCTCCAGTGTCAATGGACGCCTTTAGTTTTTGGGTTGTTCCCCCAACGTTAACAGATCCTAGGATGAACTTGTAAGACTGGGAGGAAGTGTTTATTTGGGCCAAAGAAATGGGAGCAGGGGTTTTCTTTGGGCAGGCTCTGGTCAAGTGCCCTGCTTCATGGCAGTGAAAACAGAGACCTTCTCTGTAGTGTCTTTGGAGTTCCTCAGGGGTCATTCCCCCTCTGTTGGGTGTGGCAGTTTGGGTGGGGCGGGTCTGAGAGGGCCCGGCATTCTCTTGGTTCATGCTTAGGCCTTTGCATAAAGGAATCAGGTCTTCTAAGCCAAGGGTGGGCGGGTGGTGCTTTAGTAGGTCCTTCATGGCTGGGTTCACTCCTTTTTGGAAGATGATGGCTGACAATTTGTCCTCAAGTTGAGTGTGGTTCTTTAGTTTAAGGAAATTGTCAATGTAATCCTGAACAAGTCAAGAGCCTTGGCGGATTTCTAGCAAGGAGTTCAGGGCGTAGTATCTGGTGTTGCAATCCTCCTCATTTGCCATTAGTTCAGCCTCAAACTTGGCATAGTCCAAACAGAATTCTACATCTTCTGCTGTGGCTTTGCCAAACCAGTCCAGAGCATCCCCAGAGAGCATGGAAGCGATCTCCAGTATTTTCTCAGTGTTGCTAGCATAAGAGGGTGTGTTGGTCTGGAAGTGCAAGCAGAGGACTGGCATAGTGTGTTGGGCTTCCTTGAGCGTGAGCTTTCCCATCTGGGACATCTCTACCTTGGTGAGGGACTGGTTCACAATCACATTTTGCACTTGAGAGGAGGGCTTGTTGGTATTGGTGGCGGCAGTGTCAATTCTTTTTGGTTTGTTTGGGTTTGTGCTCTTCCACGTAGAAGAGATCAGGTTCATGGTCATCTTATAGGTGTAATAAGTGATTATCAATAACAAAAGCATACAAGATGCCCCAAGAAATAACAACATCTTGGGGCTCAGGGTACCAGGTTTTAAAAAGATTGCCATAATGTCAGGGACCCACTCTCAGACAGCTGGCCCGCCGGTTTTGGAGGTAACTTGGGCCGGGTTTTTTGCGGGCAGGGCCCACCGCAAGAGAGGGGCTAACATTAAGAGGTAAGAAGCAGACTTTCCTAACCAAGACACGGGTCGGCAGTTGGTACAATGATGTCCACCACCCCAGTGAGGGTGATGTACACTATACCAAAAAGCTTGCTGGTATGGTTGGTTGGCAGGTTGGGGGAAGAGGCTGGCATTGGTTTAAGTGTTACAGGTGGTTCCATGTAAATGTCATAGGCCGGGAGGTAGTTGAATTTTCCTCTAAATAACTTGGGGGTAGAGAATATCCACATGCCTTGGCAGTTGTATCTGACAGCGGATTGGAGGTGGGCTAATGGGTCAAGTTCAATAATTTTCTCTGGTGTGCAATCCTTATATTCAGGCTTTAATGGGTAATTGGTAAAATGAACGGGCCCAAAGAAAGCACCAGGTGGACAGAAAACTGCAGGCAGAGAGGCAGGAGGGCCAGGAGATCTTGAACTTCACTTATAGACGGCAAATACAAAATATGGTAATAGCTGTATGAGCCAAAGTAACATAACCTTTATTCAAAAATGGCAATAAGTTTGGAGTGCAGGGTCCTTTGGTCTATATAGCACCCCACCTTTAAACTTAACATTTTCCATGGGGTGTTCATCAGGGTGTTGGGGAAAGCTGGGCTGGGGGAATTGGGTACTTGGGTCTGAAGGCAGCAAAATGGTGCTCGGCCTGGGAGTTCTTTCATTGGTCAAAATTCTCAATTTGGCTACCTGATTATCTTGCTTTAGCGTCGTGGTCATGGGGCCGGGCCGCGGGCCCGTGCCTCTTTCCTTGGTTGGCTCCTGATTGGTTGCTTGAGAGGACTTTAAACTCATGAAGTTTACATAGGTGCCATCTCTGCCTTCATTAGGCAATTTGAGAGGCTCCTCCTTGGGCACCACTATGGTTGGGCTGGTTTTGGTATTCTGGCTTCAGGAACTCACAGGAGCCTTGGCTTGCAGGGGTTCAATCCCAAAAAAACATGGGCGGGCGGCCCTTTGAGATCCAGGGCCAGGGTTTGAATCCTGCTCCCGGGCCTGGGTTTCCAGAGGAGAAGAATTGTCAATCTTGACAGATGGGCATACTTATACCCTGGGCTGCCAGGAAGATACCCATTGCCATTCTTGCAATAAAGTGACATGAACCTTTGGTTCAACCAGGTTATTTCATATTTTATATTAGTTCTATTTCATCTACAGTCTACCTCCTGTGGTTCCGCACCTCATACCCAACAACTCCAAGAAACCGCGGACCAGCTGCCTGACTTTTACCGTCCACCAGGAGCTCCCTACAGCCCAGTACATTTCACCGAGTACCCCCCAAACCCAGCGTATTTGGAGTTCACCCTAGAGGAAATCCTAATCTACGGCCCTGAGGCCAGAACTAGAGAGACCAAGACTGTCTATAGGAAAGGAAACAAAATCACTATCCCTCCCCTATTATTCCACAACAAGTACAACTATCTGCCCGCGTATTTGGTCCCAATGACTCCGCCACTTACCCCGCGGCCCAACCGCCTGCAAGAATCTGTTGCTGCCAATGAATCCACTTCCACTCAGATATTTGGAGTAATGTACATTGCTCTTACCAACATGATTGATTCTATGGTACCCGCAAACGGGCCTTGGGCTATCCTGGGCAAGTCACTATCCTATATTGTAAAGTTAGCCCCAATCTTGTGGTGGGCCCTCCCTGCTGGGCCCGTGGGCCGCCCGCCTGCAAGTTCTCAGGAACCCCCTACTGGTTGGATCCCTGACATTTTGGTGATCTACCTCAAACACAGTAACCTGGGCCCCAAGATGTTGTTAACTCTTGGGGCATCTTGTATGCTATTTTTATTGATATCAGCTTACTACATGCACAAGCTAGCTACCAACCTGATCACCTCAGCAACCCAAATCTGAACCAGCCCTGAACAGAAAGACGCCCTTCTTGGTGATGAGAATACCAAGACCCCAAACTTGCAGGTGCAGAAAGTCATAGTAAACCAGACCACGACCAGAGTAGACATGCCACAAATGGGGAAGCTCACCCTAGAAGAAGCCAGAAGAGCAATGCCAGTCCTCTGCCTCCACTTTCAAGCCGACGCAAACGCATATCCCAACAACACCAAAAAAGTCCTCAGGGTAGTCTTCATGCTTTCTGGTGACTCCCTGGACTGGTTCAGGAAAGCAACCGCCAAGGATGTTGAGTTCTGCCTAGACTACTCCCAATTTGAGAGTGTGTTAATGGCCACAGGCGACAACCAAGATACCCGCCACCACGCCCTAATCAGCCTACTGGACATCTGACAAGGACCACAAACTCTGCAAGCTTACACTGATGAGTTCTTGAAATTGAAAGCCCGAACCCAACTCGAGGACAAGTTATTGGCTATCTTGTACCGCAGAGGACCCTGCCCTGCCCTGAAGGAGCTCCTCAAGCACCATCCCCCTATGCTTGGCCTGGATGAACTACTTTTTTTGTGCAGAGGGTTGAGCCTCAACCAAGAAGGCACCCCCTCCTCCACCCAGCAGACCTGGGATGTCCCCAGATGAACTACAGCGCCACTACCGCAAAGGCTTGTGCTTTCTATTGCCATGAACCCGGGCACCTTACCAAGGCTTGCCCCAAGAAGAGTAACTCCTCAGTTTCCTTGGCGCAAATAAACACCTCTACTAAATCTTATAAGTTTATCCAAGTCAAAGCCAAAACATTCACAACATCCCAGACTGTGGGATCTTTCATTGATATTGGAGCAGAGGAGAGTTTTATCAACACCACCCTTGCCGAGGACCTTGGACTGAAGGCCACCAATGAAAGCGTCAAGGTAATCATGGGGAACAGCTCCCACAACTTGGGTTTCAGGTGCGCTACAGAATTGCCCCTAAAAATTGGGCAGAACTTGTACCCAGCATTTCCCATCATCCTGAAAGGACTTCCCCACCCCCTGATTCTTGGAGACTTGTAGTCCCAAAGACATAGCGCTATTCTGAACTTTTGAAATCAAACAGTCGCCTTGAAGGGAGACAATTTGTTTGATGTGGTGCCTTTCCAGTTGGGCCTAACCAGTAAGAAACCCAACACACTTCTGACCCTGAGAATGAAACCCAGGGTGGGTAGTCTTCCTGCCCCCTTGGAGAAGTGGAGCCACGTTTTCAGTGAGGAAGCAGCCACCCAGCTTCCCAGTCACTCAATCTATGACCACGCCATTGACCTGTTACCTGGAACCCAACCCCACCATGGCCCCATATACAGCTGCAATCACAGCAAACAAGCAGCACTGAAGACATACTTGGAAGACATGACAAAAAAAGGGTTCATCCGGGTGTCAAAAAGCCCTTGCTCTTCGCCCATGCTGTTCGTAGGAAAGAAAGATGACAGGATGTGTCCCTGCGTAAACTACCAAAAACTGAACAATATCACTGTAAAGAACTGCTACCCCATCCCCAACGCTGACGACCTTTGTGATGTATTGACGGGAGCCCAGGTGTACTAGAAGATTGACCTGAGAGACGCTTTCAACCAAAACGGAATCAAGGAAGGAGACAAATACAAGACAGCCTTGAAAACCAGATATGGGTTGTACAAATACCTAGTGATGCTGTTTGGTTTGTGTAACACCCCAAGTACTTTCCAAAGGATGATCAACTCATTCTTAGGCAAGTACCTTGACCAATTCTGTGTAGCATATTTAGATGACATCCTCATATACAGCAAATCACATGAAGAACACCTCAAACACCTCAACCTAATACTGGATAAACTCTTGCAGGCCAACCTACACGCCAAGCTGAAAAATGTGAGTTCTTTCAGCCTGAGGTTGAATTCCTGGGATACGTGGTGAAGACTGGCGGGTTTGCTATGGCGCAGGAAAAAGTAGAAGCAATCACAGCCTGGCCAGTACCCAAGTGCAGGAAGGATGTGAGAAGTTTTCTGGGCCTGGCAAATTATTGCAGGGATTTTATCCAAAAAATTTCTCAGATTACATTGCTCCTAACCCATCTCTGCTCTGACAAGGTCCAGTTTGTCTGAACTGATGAGTGCACCTCCGCGTTTGTGACCCTAAAGGAAGCCTTCACTTCAGCCCCAGTCCTTGCCATGCCTGACCCAGCTAGACCTTTTATGCTGTAAACACATGTGTCCAACTTTGCAGTGGGTGGGGTCCTTCTTCAGGAAGGAGGGGATAGTATGCTACATCCTGTAGCATATTACTCCAAGAAGATGCTATCAGCTGAAGGGAACTACCCAATATACAACAAGGAGATGTTGGCTATAATGAAGACATTGAAACACTGGCGCAGGTATTTTTGCGGTGCTGAACATCCAGTAAAAGTTCTGACAGATCACAAGAACTTAGTTTACTTCTTCAAACCACACCAGCTGAACCAACGACAGGCAAGATGGGCCTTAGAACTGGCTGATTACACCTTGACCATAGACTATAAGCCAGGAAAGGTTAATGTGGTACCAGACGCCTCAAGCAGGAGAGCCAACCTGATCACCTTCTCTGCAAAAATCAAGGACTGCAACACCCATACCCTACTAGACCCTGCCAGCCTAAGAATACAACTGAATTACTTGAAGATTGCTGCCAGCAAGCCCAATGTGATAGGAGCTCAGAAACAAGACACCTACTCAGTTGAGCTAGTCAAAGCCCTGACAAAGGACCCGGATTGCCATCACTCAAAGAAAGGGTACTCCCTGAAAGGTGCTACCCTGCTGCTCCACAACAGAATCTACGTACCCAAGGGCCCAACCCAAACAAATGTATTGATTGACCACCATTACTCAGAGATGACCGGCCACCCTGGTAGACACAAATCCCTCTCAAGTATCAAGCAGAACTACACATGGCTGGGCTTGGACAAGGAAGTAGCTGCCTACATCAACAGTTGCAAAACCTGCGGAAGAACCAAGTCACGTTGCTCAAAGCCAGAATGACTTCTGAGGCCTCTGGACATTCCCACTGCTCCCTGGAAGCCAGTGTCAATGGACTACATAGTAGAGCTCCCCCTTTCAAAATCCTTTAACACAATTCTAGTCATGGTCGGCTGTTTCATGAAAATGGCCTATTTCATCCCAACCACTACCCACTGCACAGCAGCTGAGACTGCCAGACATTTCCACAACCTTATCCTGACACAGCACAACACACCAGAAGAAATCATCACTGACCAAGGACCCCAGTTTGCATCCCACTACTGGACCCAAGTGATGAAAGACCTTGGAATAAAACGTTGTGTCAACCTCCTATCACCCACAGACGGACGGACAAATTGAACGGGTCAACCAGATCTTGGAACAATACCTCCAATGCTACGCCAACGCAGACCAGGACAACTGGGCAGAGATGCTACCCATGGCGCAATACGCCTATAACAGCAAAGACCATGCATTCACAGGCATGTCTCCCTTCAAGGCCAACTACAGATTTGACCCATCATGGGACCCTAGTATTGGTAGCAAGGAACAGAACACTTCAGGACAAACCTGGATTGAACAAATACATACCACCCAAGAAACCTACCTCAGGAACCTGACTTGCGCTGTTAAGACCTACAAGGTGTTTGCCAAAAAGAAAAGAGTCCCAGGGAAACCTCTGGAAATAGGCAATGAAGTGTACCTCAACTTGTGGAACCTCCCCCTACATGTACCCAGTAGGAAGCTAGCCCACCGCTGCTGTGGCCCTTACAAGATCACTTTCGTGTTCTGAGGCGCGGCACAGACACACAACAGGGAATCCTAACCTTAGGATTGGATTCATACTAAGTCTTGGTTAGATGACAGGGAAGGCAATAGTGTTTACCTTGCGGCCCTGGAAGAATATTCTCTACTAGTCGTGGCTAGAGAGAGGCGTGGAAGTACAGAAGACACAAAGACAAAAATGTGAATAGAACTTAATTTTTATTGATGAATGTGAAATGGAATATATAGTGGTTAGGAATACCACAAAACACTACCAGGACAGTAGGATCACTCGCCACAAGCATGAGTGGGGCGAGTGAGTTGCGCAGAGTCAGAAAACCAAACAATCATATTTCCTGAAGCAGAAGCTAGTTCATTTTGAGAGTCAAACACAAAAGCGAGAGATTTGTCCTTGAAATGGCCCAACAAAGGCAAAATCAAAACATGGTGAATGCTGTTATTCACAACATTGCCCCCCTCTAGATTGGCCTTTGGGGGGTGATACTTGTGGAGGAATTTGGTGTGTACACGAGCAAAAGGGCGACCACTGGAGAGGAGCTTTACAGTGTACTCAGACCCTTGTTTGAAAGTCACCTCTAAAGGACCAATCCATAGGGAGTCTAGTTTGTGCGCGCGCCCACCCACACGGTGTTGATAGTATAGAACATGGTCACCAACAGCAAATTCAGGCAAGGGGGAGCGCCCAGCATTGTCAGGAGAGAGCTTGAGCATCTTAGTCTTATATGCAGAAGTGTAGGCAGTGGCCTGTATATCAATGATGCGGTTGACTAAGTCTTTGATGTGGTTGTCAGGGTTCATGGCCTTATCAGAGGAGAGTAGGGGAACCCCCAAGAGTGAAGGAGTGGTGGCTTCACGCCCATACAACATGGCAAAGGGGGAGTACCCTATGACCCAATGTCTGCTCAGACAATAGGCAAAGAGGGCAGCAGGTAAGTATAGATCCCAATTGGCAGCATCAGAGTAGGTGAGTTTCCTCATGATAGAAACCAGTGTCAAGTTGGCACGCTCAACTGCCCCATTAGTGGAAGGATTATAGGGGGCAGAGAACAACTGGTGAGTTCCTAGAGCTTCAACAACAGAGGTTACAAGTTTGGCATTGAAGTTGGTCCCGTTGTCTGATAACAGCACTTGGGGACAGCCATGGCGGTAGAAAACATCTTGCAGCAGGAAGGCAGCGGTAGTCTTAGCAGTGATGTCTTTAGTAGGGCGAGCTTCTACCCACTTGCTGAAGTGGTCAACGGCAATCAGGATAAAGCGGCATCCAGAGCGTGAGCAGGGGAGAGGACCTACAGCATCAATGCTAACTGTATGAAAAGCGTGTTGAGGGGGAACCAATTTGAACTCATGAGAAGCAGCTCAGGGCCTCTGAAGTTGGCAGTCATGGCAACTAGCTATGACATCTGGGATCAACAGGCAAAGATTCTCCCAGAAGTAATTCTTCTGAAGCCAGTCAAAAGTCTTAGCTATACCTCCATGGCCAGTTTCCTTATGAGCTTGTGACACCAAAGAGAGGCAAAGACTGGGACGCACGTATGGCAGGTATTGACCCTGCACCTTCTTGAAGAGTTGGTTGTCGCGTATGAGGGTATCTTCAGACAACTTGGACAAGGCAAGTCAAACCTCTTCTGTCTCACTTTCCCAGGAAGAAGGGTAGCCAATTAGCTCATACAGGCGATCTGCCTCAGCAGGATGTAGGGCAAGGATGGGCATTTGGGATAGCCCGTCAGCGTTCTGATGTTGAATCCCGGGGCAATGGAGCACAGTGAAGTCATAACCTTGCAGGCGGAGAGCCCATCTGGCTAGGCGTCCTTCAGGCTCCTTAAGTTGTTGTAACCATTTGAGCAAAGCGTGGTCAGTGACAACAGTGAAATGGGTACCATACACGTAGTGGCAGAATTGTTTGACTGCATGCAGCACCAGCAAGGCATTCCTTCTCTGTAACGCTATAATTCTTTTCATGCTTATTCAGCACACAGGAAGTATAGGCTACAGGGTGGTCCACACCTTCATTGTTGAGTTGAGCCAAGATAGCCCCAATAGCAAGGTCACTAGCATCAGTGTACAAGATGAATTCCTTATTGTAATCAGGGTACACTAAAATGGGTGCTTCTTTGAGTTTCTGCTTTAGGGTCTTGAAGGCTTGCTGTTGACTGGCGGTCCATTTGAAAGGGACATTACGCAATAGTTGGACCAGGGGTTCACTAGTATCAGCAAAATCAGGGATGAATTGTCTATAGTAACCCATCATGCCCAGAAAGACTTGTACTTCTTGGAGGTTGGTGGGCGGAAGCATTTTGTCAATGGCTTCAACCTTTTTGGTCATTGGACAAATTCCTGTTTGGGTTACTTCATGGCCCAGGAATTCAAGGCGCTCTTTGAAGAAAGCACACTTAGAAGGCTTTAACTTGAGGCCAGCTTCTTGGATCTTTATGAACACCTCTTTAAGATGGGCTAGGTGATCAGTGAAAGTTGCGCTGAAGACTGTTATATCATCTAGATAGACTAAGACACACAACAACTTCAAGTCACGCAGGATGGAGTCCATGGCCCTCTGAAAAGTTGCCGGGGCATTACAGAGCCCTTGCGGCATGCAAGTAGGTTCAAACAATCCTTCTGATGTGATGAGTGCAGCCTTCTGACAGTCTTCTGGAGAGAGGTCAACTTGCCAGTAGCCAGACGCCAAATCCATGGCAGAGAAAAACTTAGAGCCTCCAAGGCGTCAAAGGGCGTCATCAATGCGTGGTAAGGGATAGGAATCTTTCTTGGTTAGAGAATTCAACCTTCAATAGTCCATCACAATCCGGTGTCCACCATCCTTTTTCTTTAAGATGAGCAGAGGAGAAGCCCAGGGACTCTGAGAGGGAGCTAGCAGTCCAGCGTCCAGCAGTTGTTTGAGCTCCTTAGAAACCTGCACATCTTCCACTTGGCTGCGGCGGTATGGCTTGGCACAAAAGGGGGGAGCATCTCCTGTGTCAATCTGATGTATCACACCTTTGGCTAGCCCATAATCAGTACTATCTTTAGCAAAGATGTCTGAGAACTGGTCTAGTAAATCAAGCACCTCTTTCTGTTGGACCGGGGACAACTGAGGGAAGTCTTGGGCAGTGAACAGAGATAGGACTTGAGGCTTGTCTTTGGGTAGATTAAAGTCTTGAAACGTTCCAAAGGGGTGAAGAGACAAGACGTCAGGAGCATTTAACAACTTTCTGTAACCAACAACCTGTCCTCTGGATACAGTCATAGGAAGCGCAGTAAGGTTGGCAACTAGTAATTGAACGGGATCCTTGTGGGAAACGTCTAGAATTCCAGGACAAAGGTAAGGCTTGTTACGCCCCAGCAAAGGAGGGGAATACAGCTCTAAGAAAGTCCGTTCAGGTAGTTCATATGATATCTGGGAGTCTAGGATAGCCTGAGAGCCTGGGGGGGATGGTGATAGCAGACGTGGCCATGAGAGGGATTCCCTCAGTTGCAGGACAAGCCATGGGAGGACACTTCATGTTGGTGGAATGGGTTCAATATTTTAGGGAGAAAACCCCAGTGGGGTACTCCAGAGTACATGTCTTCAACCGTTTACCAGGAACTTTGATGGGCTCCTCAAAGATCAGAGGGACTTTGTACCCTAGGATAGAAAGATAGCCATCCTTTAGGTTGATGATCCCATTATATTCCCAAAGGAATTGGGTACCAACCAAAAGGTCATAGCTCTCATTTTCTAGAACAACAGCTGGCGCAGCCAACAGGAGTTTACCAAATTGCATTGGTAAGGCAGAGTACACACCAATGGCGCGAGTCATGGAGAGACCAGCGGTGCCATAGGATTGATGGTAGTTGAGATCAGGGGCCAGCTTAAGTTTCTTCATCAATTTAGAAGAAACAATGTTGACAGGAGAACCGGTGTCCAGGACAGCTTTGATCTTGACCTTTTGGATAGATATCTCTACTCGGGTGGTGGTGCGTCCAAAGGGTGACAGAACAGCCAAGATATCCTGTGCTTCAGCTAGTTCCTTGTCCCATTTCTCAATCATGCATCATAGTCCTGGAAACTCCTTATATACAGTTTGGAGAGAGAGTGAGACAGATACATTCTTGAAAACAGCGTCTTCAACTTCAGCGGCTTCCTCTGATGATTTCACTAATACAGGGGACCGTTTTGCCTGAGTAAAATAAGGGCAGGAGACAACTGCTTTGGCCTCAGACAAGGGCTTAGTGGTTGTTGTAGTCTTCCCAGATCACAGCTTGTAGGGAACGGCAATAGTCTCAGGGACAGCAAGAACAGAATACCTGTATGCATCATGGTCTTCAACATCAGATTCATCCACATCAGAATTTTCAGAAATGTCATGAAACAGGAGGAAGATAGGAGGAGCTTCATCATCTGCAGGTTCAGAGTCAGTAGCAGGCGGGGGTGTAGGAGGAGACTGGGAAGAATTGTCAACCGAGAGCGTCTCTGCCTCTAGGTTGACTGTTCTTTTCCCGACTGATCCTTGGGATCAGCTCCTTCAACCCGCAGATTGGTGCAGACGCGAGAGTGGTGGCCTATCTGGCCACAGTTGTGGCAACCTTGACGTTGAGGAGGATTTTGGGAGTTCATAATGAGGATACAAGGGCCGCAAGAAGAGGAGTCAGAGTTGGAAGCGGCACAACTTGACCGAACAACTGCCCCAGAATGGGTAAGATGCATATCTTGGAGCAGTGTTTTTATGCTTTTCATGGAGGACGGCATAGCCTTGTGGGCCTTGAAATGGAGGCATAGGAGTTGATTCATCTTGAGGGCCTGGGCGCAGGCCATATATGCTTCATGCGCCGTCAATTGTCTGCTTGTTATTAACTGTTGTCCCTCCATGTAAAATCTGTCAGCAAATTCAGCTAATGTCCCTTTGGGCTTGAAGGATATGTGCATGAAAGCATCCTTTTTCACCTCCAGGCTAAGATCACCACCAAACTTGTCAATCAAGGGTTGTTTCATGTCCTCCCAGGTCTTGATAGAGGGCAGCTCTTGAACAACTACCTCCTGACAGGTCGGGTGTAGGCAAGTCAGAATATGTTCTTTCTTAACTTTATCTGATGCTTGTCTCATAGAAGTCTTGTAAATAGTTAAGAAGGCTGTGATAGTTAAAGTTTTAGGATCAAACACTTGCTTAAAAGTAGGCTTGAAGTGTGCCTCAGGAGTTGGACCACCATTGTTGCTATCAAGTACATTTATGCGTGGGGAGAATTCAGCTTCAGATTCGGAGGGGGGTTGTCTAGCCCATAGTTGTTGAACACTTTCTTCAAGGGTCGTCAGATTCTCGGTAGTTCTGGCACCCATAGTGTTGGCTAGAGCGGTCTGTTGTTCAGTAACATCTAGGTGTTGTCCTTGGGTAGTGACAACTGTGGAGAGTTCAGCCAGTTGCAAAGTAAGGGATGGCCCCACTGATAGGCAAGAGGCAAACCTGTTGTTTACCAAATCAATCAGCTCATTCATCTCCTGTACATCTCTGTCCAACTCAGTCTGGTCTTGTTTCAAATGGTCCACCTCATTAGCTAGGGAAATCAACTCCCTAGTGCAGTGGATTCAAGGAGCCCCCTCCAAACCAGCACAACATCCATCTTCCTCATTAACCCTGCGTGGACTAGCAGTGGCCGTCACTACCTCACGCAAAGCAGCGACTTCTTGCTGTAGTTCAGCAACCTGAGCAGTCAGCGCAAGAACCTGGGGGTCAGGTTGAGGCGTTTCAGCAGGCTGTCCTTGGCTACGAGTGGAAGCGCGTAATTCTTGGATGGCCTCCCAGATCCTCTGCTCTCTGTCCACCAGATCATCAGCAGGAGGAGAAGGCAGAACATCAGGTTTGGGAGTGGATAGCTCATTCACCTGACTCTGAAGCTTGGCAATAGCTGTGGCAGTGGTAGCTCTCTCTTGATCAAATTCCGCACTGAGTTCATTTAGACCTTGGGTGGCAAGGTCAGCTACCTGTTGCAATTGCTCAAAGGAATAGACACTAAATGCATTGAGCTGTTGCACTAGGCGCTCAAAGTTGGAGAGATAAGTGTTTAGGGTGGAGTCTACTTGAGTTTGCCAGGGTTGTTCTAACTGGTGAAACTCATGTAGTTGCTCCCTAACGTACTCAGGGATGGACTGGTGTATTTGCTCAATGGAATTGACTAAACATGTTTGAGAGGTGACCAAATCATGCTGATTGTCAGATGTCAGGGAGAACAGGGAATGAAGCCATTGTTGGTAGGCAGCAAACTGGTCCCAATGATGAGTAACAGCTGCATGTAGAGACGAGATTTCTTGAACGTGGAGTCCCAACACCATCTGGTGATGGGCCAAGGCAGGCTGTACAAAGGATGACAGCAGATGATCAGCAGAGCCAGCCGCTGGGAGGAGGTGTTGTGGAAACTGAGGGGCCACAATTAACTCATAGTATTTGGCACAGCTAAACTGTAACTGAAGGCGAGGGATGGCCCCGTCCTGAGCTATCCCAAGGGCTACCACCATGACTTGTTCCAAGCCAGGGTTACCCATAGGGTAAGCAACTAGGCAGGGACCATTCCCAAGGTTCAGTACAGTAGGGACAATAGGCGGGTTGGCAATCTCTTCCTCAATAGGAGGGCTGGTAATTTCAGGCAAGGTCAACTTCTGAATAGGTGGAGGCGAGGGACCTTCAAACGTAGATGCAAAAAGGATAACCAAGGGGCTTACAGCCCCTGTAGTGAGCACCATTTTTGTTGTGTTCTGAGGCGCGGCATAGACACACAACGGGGAATCCTAACCTTAGGATTGGATTTGTACTAAGTCTTGGTTAGATGACAGGAAAGGCAATAGAGTTTACCTTGCAGCCCTGGAAGAATATTCTCTACTAGTTGTGGCTAGAGAGAGGCGCGGAAGTACAGAAGACACAAAGACAAAAATGTGAATAGAACTTAATTTTTATTGATGAATGTGAAATGGAATATATAGTGGTTAGGAATACCACAAAACACTACCAGGACGGTAGGATCACTTGCCACAAGCATGAGTGGGGTGAGTGAGTTGCGCAGAGTCAGGAAACCAAACAATTATATTTCCTGAAGCGGAAGCTAGTTCATTTCGAGAGTCAAACGCGAAAGCAAGAGATTTGTCCTCAAAATAGCCCAACAAAGACAAAATTGAAACATGGTGAATGCCGTTATTCACGACAATCACAAAGCAAATAGGAGAAGTGGCGTACAAACTAGAGCTGCCACCTACTTGGAAAATCCACAACGTCTTCAGCCAATCACTGCTATTCAAGAAAGAAGGAACCTCCCTTCCCCACCAGAAGATCAAGACTAATCCTTCACCCATCCAGGAGAGATGCTCAACCAAATACAAAGTAGAGTACATCCATGGACACTGCCTCCACTACAAGACCTCACAGTACTACGTCAAATGAGTAGGTTATCCCCCCAAAGAAAGCACCTGGGAACCAGTCTCCAACCTACCTAACTCACAAGGAGCCATACAGCAATACTTGGAAAAGAGAACCGGTAAGGAGGAGGGCAACAGGAGAGAAGGAGATGATGTCACAAGTGACAAATTCCTATCAACTATGCTAATCAAAAATCCTCAACTATGGGAGTCAAACCCTGACACCCCGCGGGCTGCCAGCCCGCAGGGCCAGCTGCCCGGCTGCCTGCAGATTTTGGGACTTGAACCAGAGCAGGATTTGACTTCAGAAATTCCTTTGAAGCTTGATGAGCCAAATTTTTCTACAACAATGCCCCCCACACTAAAGGTTCCTGTTAAACCAACCAATCAACGGGCCGGGTTAGCCACAGACCCCAAAATAACCTGGGCCACCACAGAAGGAGAAACAAAGAAACTTCCCATAAAACGCAGGCCACCCAGAGATGACCCACCCCACAACCTGACTAGAGAATTTGAGGGTTCTCAGTTTGAGCCAGCCAATGAAATAACCCCCGCAATTGATGCCACCAAGGACTGGGAAAACCTGGTAAACAGGAAAACCCGGGCCAAGGAAATCTGTGAAAGTTTTACCATGACAGATGGGCATACTTATACCCTGGGCTGCCAGGAAGATGCCCATTGCCATTCTTGCAATAAAGTGACATGAACCTTTGGTTCAACCAGGTTATTTCATATTTGATATTAGCTCTATTTCATCTACAGTCTACCTTCCGCAGTTCCGCACCTTATACCCAATAACTCCAAGAAACTGCAGACCAGCTGCCTGACCTTTACCGTCCACCAGGAGCTCCCTACAGCCCAGTACATTTCACTGCATACCCCCCAAACCCAGCGTATTTGGAGTTCACCCTAGAAGAAACTCTAATCTACGACCCAGAGGCCAGAACTAAAGAGACTAAGACCGTCTATAGGGAAGGAAACAAAATCACTATTCCTCCCCTATTGTTCCGCAACAAGTACAACTACCTACCTGCGTATTTGGTCCCAATGACTCTGCCACTTATCCCGCAGCCCAACTGCCTGCAAGAATCTGTTGCTGCCAATGAATCAACTTCCACTCAGATATTTGGAGTAATGTACATTGCTCTTACCAACATGATTGATTCTATGGTACCCGCAAACGGGCCTTGGGCTATCCTGGGCAAGTCACTATCCTATATTGTAAAGTTAGCCCCAATCTTGTGGTGGGCCCTCCCTGCTGGGCCCGCGGGCTGCCTGCCCGCGGGTTCTCAGGAACCCCCTACTGGTTGGATCCCTAACAGATGTCCAGGTTTTGAGCAGTAAAATGGTGCTGAAGTAGGGAAGGCTTTTATTAGTGAGTTTGAGTAAAAATTTAGTTTATTTTTTTGTTCTCAAACTCTATTATTAAAGGTGACATGGTAGCTGATGTTTTTTCAGTGAAAAGAGGCCTACAGTTTTTAGTTTTTGTTTACTGGCTGCCTTATTAAATATTATTGCATTTAAGCTAAAAGTTGAATAATCTCTCTCTGCATAGAAAAAGCGGCTGAAAACCCTTTTTAAGGCAACTTGAGAGAAGTTTGTATGTGACTTTTGCCAGTATGAAAATTGCTGAATCAAATTTCAGATGATTTAATCTCCAAAAAAAGTAGGCAACTGGGCTGCCCAGAGTTTAATTTCTGTTTTGTACTTTGAGATTTGAAAGAGAAATAATCTTCATTCATGACAATCTTTTCTGTTGTTTCTGGATATCTAAGCATATTCTACTTGACAATAACCAGCCTTATTGACTTCATGACCCCACACCTAGGAAAATAGTCACCACTATGCCACACAATCTCATATCTTGTAAAGTTAGAACTAGTGCTCTTTCTGGCTCTTTCATTCACCTGCTCTTCTGCTAATCAAAAAAGTGTGTACATGATAGCTATTATGAAATTAACAATTTTGAAACCTCCTGCGGGAATCAAACCTGTATCCTGTCACTATGTGGGGGTGGCAGACAGCAGTACCACACCTGAATTTGCTTTGAAAAACAATATTCAGGTGCAGAAATTGGTCTTACTGTGCCTGCTGCTGTATGGCCTGTTTTGGGCCCCAAAAGCTCTGCCTAGGCGCTAATGATATAGCTGGTACTAGGCAGGCTATTTTTAGCTGCCCAGTGCCCTCAGTTCAAGCCCCTTTTTATTTAGTAATTTGGGGTTCCCAATTGAGAATCTCTTTTTTAACCAAAAAGTTCCAAATCATGCATATTTGTCTGGCCAGTCCAAGATTGATGACCAGTTTGAAAATTTTCCCATGGCACCTACAACCAGTTTTCCAGTAACTAATGTCTATTCTGTTGTATATAAGCCACCCAAGGGCCAAATAGTTATGCTTGATAATACTAATAATAGATGTGTGCTGACCAACCGGATGTCAACAGACTGGATGCCCAAACATGTCACCCAGATAACCAGAGAAGAGCATGAAAATATATCTGCAAGTGAGTAACTATATAAGTCTCAGAATCCCAGTGAAACTAGTTATCATTGTTCTTATCAAATAAAGCCTGTTATGAACCTTTGGTTTATCACCATTTTACCTTATCTGTTTCTTATGCTCTTTTATCTACAACTGCCCAAACATCTCCAAGCTCAATCAGGAGTAGAGTACCACATCATAACAGGAGACCCAGAAGCGCCTGATTACCACCGCCTTTCTGACGCTGCCTTTGACCCAGTGCATTTTAATGAGCATTCTCCAAACTCAAACCAAGAACCATGAACCTTGGAAGACTTACTGTGGTACGCCAGACCAGAAGCTCCCAAAGACTCATATCACTTAGTCTGTGATGACAAGGATGTTGTGAATTCAAATTCACTAGGGGTTTTGATTGATCTAGTAAATGATAGTTTGCAGATTAATCCCTACAAAACCCTTTGCTTTTGCGTTTGACCTGTGGAGTTCTCTTTACCCAAATAAAAATTGGCATCAATATCTGAATCTTTCATATTCTTACCAGCATCATGCCACTTGGAGTATCTTCACTAAGGCTACTAGAGTTGAACCTTTGGGTATAAAATTAAATGCCCTTTCTCCCAATAAAATAAGTTTATTTTTGCTCATTAATTTTGACACTAAATATTCAGTGCTCATCTTTTATTCTCTAGAAAGATATATATTAAACATACTCAGATTAAGCAGGCTTATATTCAGAACCTTGAGTCTTACTTGTTTAAGAATTTTGCCCAAGTTTTTTATTGTGTTGAATAATAAAGCACAACTCAACAAAATTATACTCACTATAGGGGCCACAAGCCCCACTTTCACATTTTTTGACACTACATTCATTGGTTCCGCCCGCCCTCCTTCCGCCAGCAGTATCTCACCTACTATCTCTAGTCCTTCTCTGGAAGAGGACATCTCATACCCTCCTGCTATCCTGTCTGCTGTGGCCCTCTTGCCCCAGCCACCAATATTGCCTAACATCATGAAAACACTTATCTTTAAACAAGTTCAAGAAACTACCCTTGTTTTGGTTCAAGGTGGACATTCTTCAAGTGTTGTTGGTTCCAAACTCAAGCCTGTGTTTGAGGACCCTAAGTTATATTTTTTATGGTTGACCAAGGGTTAGCTCAGTTTCATACCTTGTCCCTACTGGCTACAGAGAACCTCTTTCAACACTTTGTTTAACCTGAGCTAGTCCATCACCAATTGCTCCTGGGTTTGCATTTCTTTTGGTTAAATGAAATGCTGACTGCCTTCTGCAATAAACACAATCAGTTTTTGGCTTTCCAGCAATAAGCTCATAATTTTCTATCATTATTGTCAGCTAATCAGTGTGATTCTCTTCTGGTTCAACAGCACCTACAATCTACTGTTGACACTATTATTACTCTCTTTCTAACTATGTACATGGCTGTCTTCAGCCTCCAAAGTTGGTTAGGTTGCTTGACAAGAATTGATTTAATTCAGTCTTACTTCACAAGTAACTGGTTTAAATAATTTCATCAAATAGCTTAATCAATTCCGTGACAACTTGAAAATAAACAGATGAGATTATTGGAAGCCTTTGTAACTTCTGCATCTTCAGAAAAAAGGCTACTCAGGCTGCCCAAGAAGAATGATTGGCCAAAATTCAGAACCTTATAGAATATATTGAGAAATATTTCAAGTCTGAGAACTTTAAGTCACCTACTTTTCCTGCTAGTGATCCTGACTCTGAACTGCAGGAAATCTGGGGGGGCAATTTGTAAACTAAAGGCTACAACTAGGAAGCAGGCTTCTGTTGCTGCTTCATCCTCTCCCTGCCTACACCTTATACACAGATAACTGTGCTGATTAGGCATATGGCTGGGCTCCAAGCAGAAGTTGAAGCTCTGCAAGATGTCATGGCATTTTCTGGTGCCACTCTATCTTTTGTTGAAAAAAAGCTGTTGACCTGGGAATAAAGGGAAGCCTCAAATTAAGGTGCAACTCTTATTTCCAACTTAAACCAAGACATTGACAGTATCATCCACAACTTCAAGGCCCTTGACTCTGATCTACAAGAGACAAGTTAACTCATCAAGAACATGAATGGGTGTTTCTATCCTCTCATTGTACAGATGCAAGAGTTGTCTTTAAAACTTGCTCAAGTTCAAGCCACTGCGTCTGTACAGCAAATACAAATATATGACACTCTTTGGGTATCTACTTCTACTAGAGAAACAGAATTCAGCAAGCAATCACTCTCACTACCCTAGAAGAGATTTTACGCCAGCTATGGGCTCTTCAGCCTCCTGCTGAAAGTGAAGCTGAGTTCATCTCCAAGATTTATGTCTTCAACTCTAACTCTCAAGACAGTTCTAATGAGTCTGCTAATACTGGTGTTGATCCTAACTATAAGAGTCCTTCAAACAGGTGTTTGATCCAAAAACTTCAACCATTGCTTCCTTTCTTGCTATCTATAAGACAGCTGTGTCAAATAATACAAGCTTAAGAAAAAATACATTCTGATGTGTCTTCATCTTACGTGCCAATAAGTGATGGTTTCTGAACTAGTTAACATCACCTGTTGGGCCCAGATAAAATAGATGTCAATTGAGGAGTTTGGAGGAGACTTGAGCTTGAAAATCAAAAATAACGCCTTTATGCACCTTTTTTCAAGCCCAAGAAAACTTAAACTGAGTTTTCTAATTGCTTCTATATGAAGGGCTAACAACTAATGACTAGCTGTCAGCTTACTGTGAAAGAAGCCTACACCACCTGTGCCAATATCCTTAAGGTCAATCACCTTCTATGTTTGCACTTTAATGCACATAAGTCAGTGCTGTCTTTGATGAAGGGAATTAAGACCCTCCTACAAGACATACATCTGAAACATGCCAGCCCTGTAGTTATAGAGGCACACTCCAACTCAACTAGTCAAGATAACCAAAATCCCTTTATTATGACCCTTGGCAATAATGTGCAACATAAATGCCAAAGATGCCATGATTGCAGAATTGTATGACATTATTCTCAAGTCTGTATCAACCCAAAGATAGAGGGTGCGGATTCTAGAAGCCAGTTGGTAAAAGCCCAGTTAGCTTAGAGGCAAGGAAGCTCTATGTTGACTACTATTCTCAGTCTTCTCCTATTACTGTCTCACTGCACCCCCTACTGTGCTTGGCTCTACATTCTATCCCACCACACATTATATCTTACATTTTTTCCATGACCTACCTAGTGACTCTGATTCTGATGAATCTGAAGACAAAAAACTTGGTAGTCATGATGTCAGGATTGACATTTCTTTCTCCCTAGAAACCCAGGCCCAGGAGTGGGATTCAAACCCTGACTCTGATTCCCTGTGAGCCGCCAGCCCTATGGACTGAGGGGCTGCCTGCCCGCATTTTCTTGAGACTGAGCCTCTGCAAGCTGAAGCCCCTGATAAGTCCTGAATTCAGAATACCAGCGCAGATTGGGCTATGATGGTGCCCAAGGAGGAGCTTCTCAAATGCCTAATGGAGGCAGAGAAAGTTCCTCTGTGAACTTTATGAACTTGAAGCCCTCTTGAGTAACCAATCAGATTCAATCACCAAAGGAAAACATGGGCTTTAGGCCTGACCCTGTGACCATAGCCCAAAATCAAGAAAACCAAGTGACTGATTTGGACATTCCAACCAATGAGAGAATACCCATCCAAGGTGTCATTTTGCTGCTCCTGCACCTGGGCCTCCTGGCCACCCGCCCACATTTTTCCTGATATTTTGATGAAGCCTTTATGGAAAATACTAAGTTTGGAGACAGGATGCTATATATACCTATAGATTTTGTGCTCAAACCTTATTGCCATTTTTGAATAAAGATTATGTTATTTTGGCTTACATAGCTACTGCCTTATTTTGTATTTGCCATCTATCAATTCAGTATGAGATCTCCCAGCCCTCCTGTCCTTCTGCCTGCAGGTTTTTGTCCTCTAGGTGTACCCTTTGGTCCTGTCTACTTCACCAAATATTACTTTAAAACCTGAATATAAGGACTACACCCCAGAAAAGATACTCAAACTCAATCTTTTGGCCCACATATAATCTGCAGTTAGATACAACCATCAAGGCCATGGATATTTTCAACACCCAAATTGTTTAGAGGAAAGTTCAATTATCTTCCTGCCTACAACCTCCACATGGAACTGCCTGTGACCCCTAAGCCTATGCTCGCCTCCTCACCTGACCTTCCAACTGACCACACTGACAAGCTGTTTGGGATTGTGTACATCATCCTCACAGGGGTGATTGACACTATAATCCCGGCTGCCAGCCCGTGGTCCTGGGCAGTGAAGTCTTGTCTCCTACCTTTTTAAGTTAGCTCCTCTCTTGTGGTGGGCTTTACCCGCAAAAAAACCCAGCCCAAATCACCCCAGAAAACAATGGGCCAGCTGCCCAAGACTGGATCCCTGACACATGAGTACACAGTACTGGCTGTCCCTGAGACTATCTTTGTATCTTATAAGCTACGCTCTGGGAAAACAACTACCACTAAAATATTTCCTGGTGCCTCTGATGCTCAAGAGATGGTTGCTTGTCCTTACCTTGCCCAAGCCAGTTGAGCACCAGTGTGGGTTGAGTTTTCTGCTGAAGCTATATTCCAGAATATACAAGTTTCTCTATCTTTACAAGCTATGTATAAGGAGATCCTAGCCCTCCACTGTACTTTGAAGAAATGAAAAGGAGGTCTTGCTGCCTCTAAAAAATGCTGGCCATTCTTTTTCTCTTTGAAAGAGATACCACTTAAGTAGAATTAGCTGTTCAAAAAGTGAAGATTAAGTCCATACTAGACATGGAATTCCCTGTTAATGTGGTCTCATCTAAGCTCATGAAAAAGCTCAAGCTAGCCTCAGATCTCACCTACAACCAGTCTTATGATACAGCTGAGATTATCAATTACTTGCACCATTGAAGCATACTCTGCTTTTCTTCTTTGCTTTGGGAAGCTGCTTTTATTCTCCCCTGTGGTGGTCTTAAAAAATGAGTCTATTCCCTCCTGATTGATACCCAGTTTTTCTGAGAGTATAATGGTGTTCATTAACCTCAAGAAAGGATTTTTATCTCTCCTAAATTATAACATGTCTTAATGTTTGAAGAGCCTGTTTGCCTCCCAGGAAAGCAGTTGAAGACTTGCTTACTAGAATATCTTATGAGGATCTTTTCTTTGAAGTTTAGAATGCACTCTTCTACCCTCAAGTCCCCACCATCATCTTGTCCTGCAGAAGAAAGAGTTCCTCTGCTGGCTCTCCATGCTTTCTCTATCTCTCATGAATTGCATGTGATAGTAAATTCCCAGGTCTCATATGAGTTGCTTAACAAGACATTCATGGAATTGTATGCCTCTGAATCTTTGGAAATAAAGTGAACCCCACCTATGCCCTGGGATTCTGGATGTCACTCACAAGAAACCCAGTTCAGCTGCTACTAGCTAACTTGACTGCTACTTTGATGTAAGTTACTAAGGGGCAGACACTTGGACACTCCTGGCTTTCAAATGCCCCAGCTGTTTATTCTCATTGTCTCTTTGGGATGTTCAGTAACCTTGCCTTACCAGAAGCTGAGCTGCAAGTCTTGTCTAACTTTTTTGCCCAAGATTTCCTGCAACTAACCCTGGTTCAGCAATCTGAGGTGCTAAAGCTTTTATATCAACTTTCAGATATCTTTGCTCAAGGTCTCAATGATTATGAGTTGGCCAAAGGAGTCATACATCAAATTGATACAGGTGATGCTCCTTCATTTAGAGCAAAATTCTATTGCTGTAGCAGAGTGAGGACATTCATGTCTCTACAAAGGTAAAAAAACTTTTGGATGTCAGGTTGCTAGCCTCCTTTCAAAGCCCCTGGGCTTTTTTGCTGTTGATTCTGAAGAAGAAAAATGTTAGTCATTGTATTGCAATAAATTACAAGCATCTTAACTCTCTTACTAAAAAGGATTCTTAGATTCTGCCTCAAATTAATGATGCTCTACGTCAATTAGGAGGATCCAAGTTTTTCTCTGCTATGAATCTTGCTTCAGGATATTAGCAAGTAGACCTGTCTCTTGCAGATAGAGAGAAAGCCGCTCTAATCACCTCTGAAAAACTTTTTGAGCCCAACTGCATGCCTCAAGGATTGTGTAATGCACCTGCTACTTTTCAGCAAGCCATGGACTCTCATTTGCAACTTAAAGCTGTCCTGTGTGCTGAAGTACTTGAATGACCACTGTCTTCAGTGCCATCTTTCTTGAACACTTAGATCACCTGAAATCTGTATTTCTCAAGATACAAGAAGTTGGCCTTAAACTTAAGCTGGCCAAATGTTCCTTCTTTAAGAAATGTCTGGAGTTTTTGAGACATGAGGTTACGCAAACAAGTATTTGACCTATGAAAAATAAGGTGGACGCTATTGGCAACATGTTGTCACCTATCAGCCTTTGAGGAGTACAAGTTTTCCTAGATATAATGAGATATTATTGTCAGTTCATCCATGATTTTGCTGAGATCAGTGAGTTGTTAGTCCAGCTACTTAGAGATGTACACTCCATCTGAACTGAAAGTCAGTAACAATTCTTTAATGTGTTGAAGAAGAAGTTAAAAGAAGCTCCCATATTGGTGTACCCTGACTATGACAAGAAGTTCATTCTGTACACCAGCACTAGGGGAGTGGCTGTAAGAGCTATTCTGGCTCAACTGGACAGCAAAGGAGTATATTTTCCTGTGGCCTACTTTTTTCACATCCTCAACAAACATGAGAATAATTATAGTGTTATCAAAAAGGAGTGTCTGGCTGTGTTACATGCAGTCAAGCAATTTTGGCACTACATCTATGACACACACTTCACGGTGGTCACTGATTACTCCTCTCTTCTCTGGCTTCAACAATTAAAGAAGCCTGAAGAACGGTTAGCATGATGGGCTTTACGTCTACAAGGCTACAATTTCACTGTGGTTTATTGTCCTGGGATTCAGCACCAAAACACTGATAGTCTGTTATTAATGCCTATTCTAGCTCTGCATCCTGCTAAGGCCAATTCTTTATATGAGCTGATAGACTACCCTGCTGTATGAGAATCTGAACCTGGAGATACTTGCTTGTCTTTACAAAAGTTATCTGTGGACACTGTAGTTAGTGATAATCAACTTTTTAATAAAGCTGGGTCTCTATATCTACCTTTTGTCTACCTCAGTTTGCAAGTATTGGTTGTTTTACAGGCTTATCTAGACACTGAGCATGGTGAAATATCCAAAACTCATGACTGGGTGGTTAAACACTACTACTTGGAAAGCATGTGTGTATTAGTCCCTGACATTCTGGCCTCCTGTCATGAATATCAATTACAGCACTCTTGTTTCAATCAGCATGTGTTCAGGTTAGTGTTACCCAAACACGCCTTTCACACTGTTAGCGTGAACACTGTGAGTATATTCCCTTGCTCTCATTCTAGATGTTAGTTTATTCTCATTGCATTAGACCACTTCAGTAAATGGTTAGAGACTAGGGCTATCAAGGACATTACAGTAAAAACCACAACCACACTTTTACTTCAAGATGTGTTCTATTGTCATGGATGTCCTCAGATGCTCTTTCCTGATAATGGAAAAAATTTCAATGCTTGATTGATAACTTCCTTGATAGAAGCCATGGGAACCCATCAATTCTTTGCTGCACCTTACAATCATTTGATCAATGGTACTGTAGAGCGTGCTAATTTCACTCTGGTCTCTATAATGCGCAAGTTAACCCACTCAAATGCCTCTAATTGGGATTTATACCTGTCAGCTGCTCTTTTTGCTTGCTGCCTGAGTAAGCATTGTACTACTAGATTCTCCCTATTTGAAATGTTGTATGAATGGGAAGCCACTACCTTACTCAATCTTGGGACATACATTGATTGAGCTAGATGATGCTCTTGATCCTGAACAGCAAGTCAAAGAGCTAGTCAATAAGGTCATAGACATCCAGGCAACTGTGTGTATCTCTACTTACAAGACCAAGACCTTGAAGCTATCACCTTCTACTGCATTGTGCGCCCCTGTCTCTGAATTCAGCATTGAAGATGAGGCCCTCTACTATCAACATCAGATAGGTGACTGCACTCATAAGCTTGATTCTCTTCGGGTTGGTCCTCTGACTGTGATCTTCAAGTGGGGTCCCTAGTACACTGTAAAGGTGAATTCCTCTGGCCTCTTTTTTGCTTGGGTTTACACTAAGTTCCTCTGCGCCTGTCATTTCTCTGAGTCCAATCTTGAGGCAGAATCATTGTGAATTTGAATTCACTAAGGGTTTTGATTGGCCTAGTGAATGATAGTTTGCAGATCAATCCCTGAAAAACCCTTTGCTTTTGCTTTTGACCTGTAGAGTTTTCTTTACCCAAATATTTGTTGACATCAATATCTGAACCTTCTGGATCTTTACCAGTCTCTTGCTACTTGGAGTGTCTTCACTTAAGCTATCAGGATTAAACCTCTGGGAATAAATTTGAATAATCATTTCTCACAATAAAAATGTTCATTTTTGCCCATTAATTATAACACTGAATCTTTGGCGCTCATCTTTCATTTGCTAGGAAAATATTTATTACTCATAATCAGATCAAATGAGCTTAAAGCCAGAACCTCAAGTCTTACATATTTAAGACTTCTGCCCAAGTTCTTTATTATGTCAAATAATAAAGCACAACTCAACATCCCGTCAGAAACCTATTGTCTGTCAGGTGCTTTATTTGGTCCTGTCCACTTTACAGAATACCCCTTAAAGCCCAAATACAATATTACTTCTCTGACAAGATATTAGCACAGGATTTCTTATCCTAATCTAAAGAGCTGATCAGATACAACAGAAAAGGCCATTGCCACATTACTGAGCCTGGACTATTCAAGGATAAATACAACTTTCTTCCTGCCTACCAACTAGACATAAAGCTGCCCATTGCCCCCAAACCAATGCCCGCGTCAGCAACCAAGCTTCTCTTGAACCACATCAACAAGCTATTTGGAATAGTGTATATTATCCTCACAGGGGTGATTGACACTAGCATCCCAACTGCTGGCCTGTGGTCCTGGGTGGGCAAATCAATGTCCTACCTAATTGAGTTAGCACCAATTCTCTGGTGAGCTCTTCCTATTCTGCCTGTGACCCATCTGTTCCCAGACACTAATGGGCTGGTTGCCCAGGGTTGGTTTCCTGACAAACTGTATGAAATTCAAGCCACTGCTGTGATACAACAAATCAACCTGGACAATGCTGCTCAAATGGCTACTGCTTCTTTAAACCCTAGCACTTATGTGGCTACCTCTCTCACTGCTTTGAAGGAAAGATTACACCAGTTGTGAGCACAGCAATCTTCTGTTGAGAGGAGGCTGAGCTTACTAATGAAATGCATGTACTCAACAGTAATTCTCAGAATAGTTTAGGATGGCACAACTTTGTCTGTGTTGTGTTCTGAGGCACGGCACAGACACACAATGAAAAATTCTAACCTTAGGATTAGATTTGTACTAAGTCTTGGTTAGTTGACAGGAAAGATGAAGCAATTACCTTGTGGCCCTGAATAATAAATCTCTACTAGTTGTGGCTAGAGAGAGGCACCAAAGTACTTGAAAACACAAAGACAGAAATGTGAATAAAACTTAATTTTTATTGAAAATTAAGAATTAAAATATATTTTTTTGGTGTTATCAAATAACAATACAAAGATGATAGGATCACTTGTCACACACATGAGTGAAGCAAGTGGTTTGCTCAAAACAAGGAAGACAAACAGATGGATTTTCATCTTTGGAAATATTCATTTTGAGGAGCAAAGGCAAAAACAAGGGATTTGTCCTTGAAGGAACCCAATGAAGGCAAAATCAAAAGAGTGAGAATATTGGCATTTATGACATTGCCCTCTTCTAGATTGGCCTTAGGGGGTGGTACTTGCAGAAAAGCTTAGTATGCACTCAGGCAAACGGGCTAACACTAGAGAGAAGTTTCATGGTATATTCTGAACCACATTTGAAAAAACCTCTAGCAGTCCAACCCATAATGTATCCAACTTATGAGCATGACCTCTCACTCTATGTTAGTAGTACAGGATGTGGTCTCCAACCTTGAACTCTGGCAAAAAAGAATGACTAGCATTATCAAGAGATAGTTCTAACATCTTGGTCTTGTATGCAGAGGTGTAGGCAGAGGCTTGGATGACAATTATGCGGTTGACCAAGTTCTTGATGTGGGCGCCAGAATCCAGGGCTCCATCAGAAGAGAGTAGGGGGGCCCAAAGCAACCGAGTGGCGGCTTTACATCTATACAACATAGCAAAGAGAGAGTACCCAGTGACACAATGTTTAGTGAGGCAATAGGAAAAAAGGGCAGTGGGTAGGTATAGATCCTAATTTGCAGCATCAGAGTAGGTTAGTTTTTGCATGATGGAAACTAAAGTTAAGTTAGCATGTTTTACAGTCTCATTAGTGGAATAATTATAAGAGGCTGAGAAGGACTGATGAGATTCTAAAGCCTTTACAACAGAAGTCACTAGCTTTGCATTGAAGTTAGATCCATTATCTGACAGTAGCACTTGAGGGCAGCCATGATAATAAAACAGGTGGGATACACCATCTAGAAAGACATCATCTTGTACCCTATCTCAAATTTATGGCTAAACTGTGCTAGATAACTTGAAATATTGATAAAAGCCCAAAATCATATCAAAAACAATAAGAAAAACATATTCTTAGACTCAAAATAATCCAAAGATTTTAAATCTGCAATGATAATGTGGGGTCAGCTAATATCAACTATAGTGCACAAAGCTCCAGAGTGAACACATCCCTAAACGGTGATATTTTTGTATTAAATTTTAACTCTATATTAAACATGTATATACTAAAAATAAAGTTAAAATCAAATATTTGGAAGAAAGTGAATTATTGTCAGGAATGACAATTTGGATGCTCCTAAATCTCAAAACACAGAATTGGAGTCAAACCCTGGACAAAACTCTTTGCAGACTGCCAGACTCATAGGCTGGGAACGCAATAAACCATTACTAATTGATGAAGTTGCTGCCATCCCGCTGGGACCCAAACCCGTAGCTGCCCTGCAGGATTCTGCAAGCAAACCGCCAGTGCAAGATGCCGGGAATTTCTCTGAGGTGCCAACGCCTGATACCGGCAGTTTGCCCAGTGAAATAGACAAATTTCTCCCTGAAAGTTATTCTGAACTCTCCCAAAGTCCCGGGGAAGGCACTGAACCCAAAGAGGCACCCAATACCTGAACCAATAAACAGAAGGATTTGAAGTCTTCTCACCCCAAAGCGGCCAGTGCCAAACTGCCAGTGCCAAGCACCACACTGCCATCTGAGACTCCAATGCTAACCCGCCCAAGCCCAGAAAACCCAACTAGGTAGAGAAGCCTGGCAGTGTGGTATAAATACCTGTTAGGCCAAGATCAACCTCCATCATCATTTTTAAATAAAGGTAATGAGATATTGGTTTCCCCAACTATTGCTGTATTTTATTCTTGCCATCTTCCAGTTAACCCCAAGATTGTCTGACCCCCCTTCCAGCCCACCAGCTACGTACTGCCTGCCAGGTGCCCCCTTTGGTCCTGTCCATTTCAAAGAGTACCCCTTAAAGCCTGAGTACAAGGACTACACCGCCAACAATATACTAGCCTGGGACCCCTTGGCCAGAACTACTGAGAGAACCAGATACAACCGAGAAGGCCCTTGGTACATTACCAAGCCCCGCCTGTTTAGAGATAAATACAACTTCATTTCTGCCTACCAAATAGACATGGAGCTACCTGTTGCCCCCAAACCAATGCCTGCCTCCTCAGCCAAGCTCCCACTGGACCATACCAACAAGCTTTTTGGAATTGTATATATAACTCTCACGGGGGTAATAGATACTATTGTCCCCGCCGCCGGTCCGTGGTTGTGGCTGGGCAAGTCAATGTCCTACCTCATTAAGTTAGCACCAATCCTTTGGTGGGCCCTGCCCACCCAGTCTGCAACCTGCCAGTTCCCAGATGCTAGCAAGCTGGCCAATCAGGGTTGGTTCCTGACAATTATAATTAGATTCAAGGGCTGTGGCAATGCCTTTTAGTTGGGTAAGGTGGCCTTCTCTGGTATAATAGGTCAAAACCTCCTTAGTAACACTTGCAAAGTTGACCTGCTTGTCTGCATGCTTGGATACAACAGCTTTGCTTTTGATGGCCTGGGGGTAAAGCAGGTGCCCATGGCCATTTTGGATCTTCAGCTTGTTGATAATCACAATGAATCTGAGCTTTTTTACATTAACCATGCAAGAAAATTGGTTGTGCCAACCTTCAAGTGATGAGGAGGTCTTAGTTATGCTATTCATAACCTGATTATAGCAGTTCCAGTTAATGAAGTCACTACCCTTGCATATATAAATTCATTAATGAAACATTTTAAAGCTGAAATACAAATATTACAGATCCTTCTATGATAAAGAATAAAACCAGTATATTAAATGTTTTTTTGAATGGCTGTATTATAGGGGATAGTACTATCAAAGTGGCGCCAATTTGGGTTAATTTATTATGTAGGGTCATAAATTAATACCATACTTTATTCCCAATTAAAAGGAAAAGGCTTGGATTTATCACATAAAAGTATGATTGTATAAGACAAACAAAATCAAAGATAGTGCTGTCGTGCCGTTTTAGTTAAAGCCTAGGTGCCGCAGCGCCAACTGAAAATTGTTACAGGTGCCGCCTTGCAAATATTTTAGTTGCTGCGGCGCTGCTTTTTATTTTGGTTGGATTTTGTCATTACAATCATAAATCTACTACTGATCCAAAATATATTTTTGATTATTCTATTGAAACTAGTGCTTGAAATATGATTAATTATTAGATTAACATTTTGGGGATTTGAACATAGCGCTGTGGCAGCGCTTGATATAAAATTAAGGTGGTGCCTTGGCATTTAAAATATTTGCAAGACGGCGCCGCGGCACCTGGAGTATTTTGTGAGTGGCGCTATGTGTATGATTAGGACAGCACGGTGGCGCTTGTCATTGGGTATTCTGCAGTGATGATCCAAAATCTACTGCCAATTGAATATATATTAAATAAATTATTAATTTATGACAATTAGGTTGCAGTAATTCTATTCTGTGAGCTCTGTCATGATTGCCATCATTGATTTTATACTGCTAATTTATGGAGTTGGCTGCTGAAAACCTAAAACTGTGAGCTCTGTCATAATTGGCATCATTGCTTGGTCAAAATTTCCAACATATCCCCCCACTTGACCAAACTCTAATTTTTTTCATTAGATGAATACCAACAACAACAATATGCACCAAGCCTACAACACAATGATGGCTTCAATGGATGAAGCAGAGTGTAACGCCTTTCAAAAAATGCCGTGCTCAGTATGTATTGGCTTCTTGAATCAACTTCAGGCTAGTGACTCCTAGTTTTGCAAACAGGACTGCGCAACTACTGTGGCTGGCTCTGAGCATAGTACTGTGCCAAACTCTAGTGCCAGGGATTTCCCTGATGAGGACTTCATTTTTGAGGAGCCTCTTCCTGTCAGCAATGCACCCCCCAGTGGCAATCCTTCTGGTGCTCAGCACCCCTTTCCTCACCGCCTTTCTTCCACTGGCGCGTCTCCCCCTACCCCATCTGCCATGCTTTGCGCCCGCTGCAACTCCAACAATGTGGTGGTGGACTACCCTGACCTTCTTAGCAAGTTTGGGATCTGCCACCATGAGGAGAGAATGTACAGCTTTGTACAGGCACTGCATTCTGATGAGGATGTGATGACCCTAATTTGGGAAGGAGAGTTATATCACGGCCAATACAATGTCTCATGTTTGGCTGCTGAGGTGCGTCTAGGGCTGCAGTCAGCTACCTTAGCCCCCAGTGAGATCTCTGCCTAGCATGCTCATACCATTGCCATCTGCAATGAGTATATTGACAAGGTAGCTTGGGTTTGGGCTCTAGAGCTTGCAGCAGATCCCAGCTTCCACCAGACCTTGGACTTGCCTGTCCAAGCCAACACCAACTGTTGCTTCTCTGCCACATTTGAGATGTTTCTCTAAGCCATTACCAAAGCAATGCTTCCCTATACCTTCCTTTGGCTGCTGCAACTTGCCACTTCATGTGGTATCCTCCTGATAGTTGCCAGCCTGGCCAGCCCGGGTACACTGGTTGTTGCTTGGAGCATTACCGCTCCTTGGCTTACCAGCTCTGCATCCCCTTACCTCTATCATATTCTCACATGAAAGATGTGTTGATGGACTGCTTCACCATAGGTGCTGAGTTCTCCGCTTGTGGTGGCTGGGGCCATTTGATGCCAGTCAGTCAGATCCAACTTCCCTTGTGCAACTGGTCTTCTATGTTGTGCAACTCCCAGTTGGCTTGGGCCCAAAGGCTGGTGATTCTGACTCATGTGCGCCAGCGCCTGGGCAACAACCACTACATGATGCCCACCCATGAGCGCCTGGTTATCACTATTCAGCGCCCCTCCAAACATCCCAGCCCCGCCAACTGTCAGGCCTCTCCTCCCGCCATGTCTTCCGCTCAGCAGCGTAGAGGCACCCGCAACACAAGAAACTAATCCCACTGAGCCTGTGTTTTCTTGCAATAAACTTGCTTTTGCTTATCCTCTTTTTTATATGTTTTTATTATTTTTTAGTTCTTATTTTTTATTATAGTAAGTTTTTAATGATTGTAGTTATCTTTTAAATTTAGTGCTTATAGAAATATTATTGATTAGTGGAGTTCATATGTTGGGGATTCAAATCTGGCGCCGCCGCAGCACTAAATATAAAAGTAAAGCGCTGCTGCAGCATAAAAGATGTTTGCAAGGCAGTACGGTGGTGCCCAAGACTTTTACAAGTTGGCGCTAGAGCGCTTTTTGGTTGTTTAAGGCAGCGTGATGGCGCTTAAAGATAGGTAGTTCTGCAGTTTAATTTACCAAGTTTTGGTAACCTTAATTTGATAACACACTTTTTTATTTTGATTCAAGATAGCATTTTTGTGATAGTATATTTTAGGAAGTTTATTAAGTGTTTTTATAATTAAAAAACCTTGTTTGGATAACACTCTTTTTATTCTGATTTGAGATAGTGTTTTTGTGATGCAGTTTTTTGAGATGCTGTATTAGAAACCAATATGTAAAAATTAACTATTTAATAATTTTTATTAAGTTTTTTTTTAATTTTGTTGATGTAAAACCTGACGTCATCTCAAAAGTTTTTGAGATGGCGTTTTTGAGATAGTGTATTGCACCATAAAACACACCCTGCAGTAAAAAGGCAACAGTAGTTTTGGCAGTGATGTCCTTGGTAGGATGAGATTCTAGCTATTTACTGAAATGGTTAACAGCAATCAAAATAAAGCAACAGCCTGGGTGCAAACAAGAAAGAGGCCCTACAGCATCAATGCTGACTGTATGAAAGGTGTGATGTGAGAAAACTAGCTTGAACTCATGAGATGCAGCTTGGGGACGCTGTAGTTGACAGTCATGACAACTAGCAATGACATCAGGTATCAGCAGACGGAAGTTCTCTCAATAATAGTTCTTCTGGAGCCAGTCATAGGTATTGGCAATACTTCCATGTCCAGTCTCTTTGTGGGCCTGGAGCATTGACAAGAGGCAAAGACTAGGACATACATAGGGTAGATAATGGTCATACACTTTTTTAAAGAGCTGATTGTCACAAATAAGGGTGGTCTCAGATAGCTTAGTCAGGGCAGATCAAATTTCCTCAGTCTTGTTTTCCCAAGATGAAGGATACCCAATCAATTTATACAATTGGTCTGCCTCTGCAGGGTGCAGGGCAAGAATAGGCATTTGTGATAACCCATCTGTGTTCTGATGCTGGATTCTGGGGTGATGTAATACTGTGAAATCATAACCTTGAAGACAAAGGGCCCATCTAGCTAAACATCCTTCAGGTTCCTTGAGTTGTTGTAACCATTTAAATGAGGCGTGGTCAGAAAATCACAGTGAAATGAGTGCCGTAAACGTAATGGTGGGATTGTTTAACAGCATGTAATATGGTGAGGCATTTTTCTTGGTAATGTTATAGTTATCTCATGCTTATTGAGGACACAATATGTATATGCCACAGGGTGATTCACTCCTTCATTGTCTAGTTGGGCAAGGATGGCCCCAATAGCTAGATTGCTAGCATCTGAATAGATGATGAACTCCTTATCATAGTCAGGGTACACCAGGATGTGAGCCTTCTTGAGCTTTTGCTTAAGAGTCTCAAAGGCTTTCTGTTGACTGGTGGTCCATTTAAAGGGGACATTGCATAGCAACTGAACTAGAGGTTCACTAATGTCAGCAAAATCAGGGATAAACTGCCTGTAGCAGCCCATCATGCCCAAAAAGACTTGCACTTCACAAAAGTTGATAGGTGGAAGCAACTTGTCAATAGCCTCAACTTTCTTGGTCATAGGTCAGATCCCAGTCTTGGTTACTTCATGACCCAAGAATTCAAGATTTTTTTGAAGAAAGAACATTTATACAGCTTCAGTTTGAGGCCAGCTTCTTGAATCTTAAGGAAGACTTCCTTTAGGTGAGCCAAGTGATTAGTAAAGGTTGCGCTAAAGACAGTTATGTCATCCAAGTATACCAAGACACAAGAGAGCTTTAGGTCATAGAGTATGGAGTTCATAGCACACTGGAAGTCAGCAGAGGCATTACACAGCCCTTGAGACATGTGTGTAGGCTCAAACAACCCCTCAGAGGTGATGAGTGGTGCTTTTTGCCTATCTTCAGGGAAGAGATCAACCTGCCAATATCTAGATGCCAGATCTATGGCTGAGAAGAACTTTGAGGCCCCCAAAACAGTAAAAGGCGTTAGCTATGCAAGGCAGAGGGTATGAGTCTTTTTTAGTGTGAGAATTCAGGTGGCAATAGTCCATCACTATGCAATGTCTGCTGTTTTTCTTCTTAAGGATTAGCAAGAGAAAGCTAAGGAACTCTGTGAGGGGGCAAGTAGTCCAGCAGCTAGTAGCTGTTTGATTTTCTTAGATACTTGAGCATCTCCTACCCGACTACAACAATAAGGTTTAGTTCAGAAGAGGGGAGCATCACCAGTATTAATCTGATGAATAACTCCTTTAGCTAAACCATAATCATTGCTATCCTTAGTAAAGATATCCACAAACTGATCCAATAAGTCAAGCACTTCTTTCTTCTGAGCTGGAAACAGCTGTGAAAAGTCTTGAGCGTTAAAAAGGGATAAGACATGAGGTTTGTCCTAAGGTAAATTGAAGTCTTGAAAAGTGCCAAAGAGATGTAGAGAAAAAACATCAGAAGCATTCAGTAGCTTGCCATATCCAACAACCTGGCCTCTCAACATAGATATGGGAAGATCCGTTAAATTGGCCACCAACAACTGGACAGGATCTTTTTGAGAGACATCTAGGATCCCAGGGCAGAGATAGGGTTCATTGTGGCCTAACAAAGAAGGCAAGTACAGTTCTATAAATGTGAGTTCAGGCAACTCGTAAAAAATCTGAGAGTCCAGGATGGCTTGAGAGCATGGGATATGGTTACAGCAGAAGTGGCCAGAAGTGAAATCCCTTCAGACGCAGGGCAGGCCATGGGAGGACACTTCATGTTGGACAAATGGGTACGGTACTTCAAGGTGAAAACACCAGTTGAGTACTCTAAAACACATGTCTTGAGGCTTTTCCAGGGACTTTGACAGGATTCTCAAAGATCAGGGGGACTTCATACCCTAGAATAGAGAGGTGGCCATCTTTTAAGTTGATAATCCCATTGTATTCTCTAAGAAATTGGGTACCAACTAGCAGATCATGACTCTCATTTTCTAGAGCCACAGCAGGCGCAGCTAAGAGTAGTTTATCAAACTGCATAGGAAGAGCGGAATAAGCCCCTATAGCGCAAGTCATGAACAGACCAGCAGTACCATAAAACTGATAATAGTTAAGATTAGGGTCAAGTTTAAGCTTCTTCACAAGCTTGGGGGATACAACATTAACTGGTGACCCAGTATTCAAAACAGCCTTGATCTTCATCTTTTGTATAGATATCTCTACTCAGGTAGTAGTACAACCAAAGGGCAAAAGAATGGCCAGGATATCCTGGGCTTCAGCTAGTTTCTTGTCCCACTTTTTGATCATACATCTCAAACCTTGGAAGCTCCTTGTATACAGTCTGAAGAGGGAGTGAAACTGACATATTTTTAAAAACAGCATCAGCTACTTCTGCCGCCTCTTGCAACAACTTCACTAACACAGGTGACCTTTTAGCTTGCGTGAGATATGGGCAAGAGACAACCTCCTTGGCTTCAGTCAGAGGCTTGGTAGTGGTTGTAGTCTTTTCAGAGCGTAGTTTGTAAGAGACAGCAATTGTTTTGAAAACTGCTAGAACTGAATATTCATAGGTGTTAGAATCTTCAGTATCTGAATCATTCATGTCTGAATCATCAGAGATGTCATGAAATAATAGCAGAATTAGAGGAGCTTTGGAATTGGTATGCTCAGTGTCTGCTATGGATGGGGAAATTCGAGGAGACTGGGAAGAATTGTCAACCAAGAGTGTCTCTGCCTCTAGGTTGACTGTTCTTTTCCTGCCTGGTCTTTAAGGTCAGCGTCTTTAACTTGTGAATTGGTACAGACACAGGAGTGATGGCCTATCTGTCCACAGCTATGATAACCTTGGCATCTAAGAGGATTCTGGGAGTTTATGGTGAGGATTTGAGGGCCATGGAAAAAAAAGAACCAGAGTTGGAGGCCGCACAATTCTCTTGCACAACATATCCAGAGTGAGTAAGGTGCATGTCTTGTAACATTGTCTTTATGCTCTTCATAGATGAGAGCATGGCCTTGTGAGCTTTAAAATGAAGGCACAGGAGTTGGTTAACTTTGAGGGCTTGAGTGCAAGCCATATAGCCTCATGTGCTGTTAGCTGTCTGCTAGTTATCAACTGCTATCCTTTCATATAGAACCTGTCTGAAAACTCAGCCAAGGTCTCTTTAGGTTTGAACGCAATGTGCATGAAGGTGTCCTTTTTCACCTCTAGACTGAGATCACTGCCAAACTTGTCAATTAAGAGCAGTTTTATCTCATCCCAAGTATCAATGGAGGGCAATTCAGGTATCACCACCTCTTGACAGATAGGGTGCAAACAGGTTAAAATGTGCTCCTTCTTAACCTTATCAGAAGCTCTTTGCATAGATGTCTTGTAGATTAGTCAAGAAGGCCGCAATGATGGACATTTTAGGATCAAAGACGTGTTTGAAAGTAGGTTTGAAGTGAGTCTCAGGGGTAGGGCCACCATTGTTACTATCTAGCACATTAATATGCGGAGAAAATTTGGCTTTGGATTCAGAGAGAGGTTGTTGTGCCCACAGCTGGTGGACACTCTCTTCAAGACTAGTCAGTGTATCAGTGTTGCAGGAACTCATGTTGTTAGCTTGATCAACATGTTGCTCAGTAACGTCCAGTCAACAACCATGTTTGGTCACCACAGTAAAAAGTTCAGCCAAACGGGAGGTTAAAGAAGGTTTCACTGAAATACAAGGGGAGAATCTATCATTTACAGAGTCAATCAACTCACTTATCTCTTGGACATCCTTGTCTAGGCTGATGTGGTCTTGCTTTAGATAGTCAACTTTGTTGGCTAGGGCAATCAATTCCCTAGCACATTAGATTTGAGAGTTCCCAGGCAACCCAGGGAAGCAGCCATTGTCATTAGCGGGCCTAATAAAACTAGTGGCATCAGTTACTGTAGCACAGAGAACAGCAATTTTTTGCTGAAGGGCAGCAACCTGCACAGTCAAGGCAGCCACTTGTAGGTCAGGCTGAAGAGGTTATTTGGGGTGCCCTTGGCTTCAAGTAGACGCATGTAGTTCCCTGATAACATTTCATAACTTCTGTTCTCTATCCATCATATCATCAGATGGAGGAGAAGGAGAAACATTCCCCTTAGGCGCAGATAGCTTGTCTACTTGGGTTTGAAGCTTTGCAATGAAAGCAGCCATGGTAGCCCTCTCTTGGGCAACTTTCTCTTGTAGCTCATGAAGACCCCAAGCAGTGTGTTCTGCCACCTACTGTAATTGATCAAAGAAGTAGGCGCTGAACTCATTAAGTTGTTCCACAAGTTGTTTGAAGTCAGAGAGGTAAGTGTTTTGGGGTGAAGTCCATTTGAGTTTTCCAGGGTTGTTGTAACTGGTGAAATTCACGCAGACACTCCCTGACGTATCCAGGGATGAACAAGTGTATCTGATCAATAGAGGTAACCAGACAAGACTTAGAAGCAATGAAATCACATTGGTTATCAGATACCAAAGAGAACAAAGAGTGAACCCACTGTTGGTAAGCAGCAAACTGGTCTCAGTGATTGGTTATGGAAGCTTGGAGAGACAAGATTTCTTGGATGTGGAGCCCCAAAATCATTTGATGATGAGCCAAGGCAGAAGGCATAAAGGACAAGAGCAGATAATCAGCAGAGCCAGCTGCTGAGAGAAGATGTTGCAGGAATTGTGAAGCAACAATTTACTCATAATATTCTGCTCAATTAAACTGTAGTTAAAGACAGGAGATAACTCCATCACAGGCTATCCCAAGGGCTGCTGCCATGACTTGCTCCAAGTTGGGGGTGCTCATAGGATAAGCTACTAGATGAGTACCATTTCCTAGGTTTAAGACAGTGGGAACAATAGGCAGGTCAGCCATATCTTCCTTTATTGGAGGGCTGAAGACTTCAAGCAAAGACAGAGTCCTAAATGGGTGGAGATGAAGGACCATGAAAAGTTGTTTTGAAGGAAATAACCAAGGGGCTATCAGCCCCTGTAATGAGTACCATTTTTGTTGTGTTCTGAGGCTCAGCACAGACACAACAGGAAATCCTAACCTTAGGATTCAATTTGTACTAAGTCTTTATTAGTTGGCAGGAAAGATGAGCAATTACCTTGTGGCCCTGAATAATAAATCTCTAGTAGTTGTGGCTAGAGAGAGGCACCAAAGTACTTGAAAACACAAAGACAGAAATGTGAATAAAACTTAATTTTTATTGGAAATAAAGAATTGAAATATTTTTTTGGTGTTACCACAAAACAATACAAGGATGGTAGAATCACTTGCCACATGCATGAGTGGGACAAGTGAGTTGTGCAGAACAAGGAAGACAAACAGATGAATTTTCATCTTTGAAAATAGATACTTTTTGAGGAGCAAAGACAAAAGCAAGGGATTTGTCCTCAAAATAACTCAACAAAGGCAAAATCAAAAGAGAGTGAATATTGGCATTCACAACAGTCTGGTATCAATCCCAACTACAAGCTGACTTTTAAGCAAGTGTTTGATCCTAAAATTTTCACTATTGTTATGTTATTGGCCATCTATGAGACTGCAATGATGTGTGCTCCTGATGAACTGAAACAGGAACATATTTTCACTTGTCTTTATCTCATCTGCCAAGATGTGGTGGTCTCTCAACTCACTAATATAACATCTTGGACCCAAATAAAGATGTTAATATATGAGTTTGGTGGTGATCTGGGCCTGAAGATTAAAAAGAATGTATTCATGCTTATCACTTCTAAACCTTAAAAAACCCTTGCTGAATTTTCTTATTACTTCTACATTAAAGGACAACAACTTATCACCAGTAAATAACTATCCATCAGAAAGGCTTATACTGTGTGCCAATGCTCTCAAGGTTAACCAGCTGATGTGCCTTTACTTCAAAGCACACAAGCCAATGTTGACCTCTATAAAGAGAATTAAGACTCTCCTGCAAGATATGCACTTGACTCACACATGTTTAGTTGTCAGAGAGAGTTGACCCTCTTCTAGCAGAGACAACTGTAATTCCTGAATCATGGCCTTAGATAGTAATGAACCCTCTAAACAACAAGAATGTCATAACTGTGAAATAGTGGGCCATCACTCTCAGGTGTGCACTGATTCCAAGGTAGAGGGGCTGATTTCAGAAGTCAATTAGCAAAAGCTCAGTCAACTTAGAGGCAGAGACGCTCTCTGTTGACAACACTCCCCTGTCTTCAAACATTATCACACTCTCCCAAGATCCATTACCACTTTCTGGTTCAGCAACATCATACTATTTTATACCTATTCCACAGCATCTCCAGTGATTGTGAATCTGAAGAGTCTGAAGAGAATAAACCTGATGAGCACAGATACTTTGTGCTGGCAGTTCCAATTCTATTACAGTTTCCTACAAGTTGAGGTCAGGAAAGACTATAACCACACCAAAGTCTATGCCTGATTGCCTTTTTTCTATAGATTGTAGCTTTTTCTACCTAGCACAATCCCAACAGGCCCCTGTACTGATAGATTTCTCTACTGAGACTGCAGAGTTATCAGAAGCTATTTTTCAAAATGTACAGGTGCCCCTGCCTCTTCACATGGTTTATAAGGAGATATTTGCCCTTTGCTGTACCCTAAAAAAGTGAAAAAAAGAGCTTGCTGCTTCACAAGAGATCTTAGCCATCCTGTCTTTCTTTGGTTGTGACACTATCAGGATGAAAGCGTCTGTACAAAAAGTCAAGATTAAGTCTATCCTGGATACTGGGTCTCCAGTTAACCTAATCTCTTCTAAAATCATGAAGAAACTTAAGCTGGCCCCTGATCTGACGTACAACCAGTGTTGTGGCCAAGATTATCCTCTTTTCCACCAATGTATCTCATGATACACAGGGAGAGCACACAAATAGATGCCTCATGATGTAACTAATATAATAAGTCAATATGAATGCAATGTCAAACTGTGGGCATTATCTTCTATTTGGGAGTGTTGCCAATTTAACACACTGATTACTCTCCCAAGTTATCCCCAACCAGAACGTTACATGAAACACATCACTGTGTCACCCCCTGGCAATTGTGGCTCCCAAATATAGTATATCAGCTTTATTATTCCCAAAATAAACATATCTTATTCCTACTTTTGTCCTTTTTATTTGGACTGTTGTCTTTTTCAATCTAGATACTGAACTATTATTGGTTCAGTTGCAACACCAGCCCTACGGAACAGCTGGGTTATCTATCACTTGTGTCATTGGTGCTTATTCTGCTCTGCCTCTGTGGTTCAGAAAGCTTCTCTTGTCCTCACTTTCTGTAGTGCTAAAATAAAAAAGCTATGACCTACTTATTGGCACTCAGTTCCTACAAGAGTACAATAGTATCATCAATCTTGAGAAAGAGTATTATCTCTCTTGGATTATAATATTTTCCTTATATTTTAAGAGTCTGTTTGACTTTCTGAGACGCGTTTAAAGACATGTGTGCTCAAAAAAACCCTATGAAAATATTCTCTCTCTTTCAAATGCATTCTGCTAATTTGAGATCTCCTCCACTGTTGTGCTCTGCAGCCAAAGAGATATCTTTACTTGTATCACAAGCCTTCTTTATTCTCCCAGTATCTCAAGTACTAGTAGATCTGCATATTTTTTATGAACTATCAGCTAAGACGTTTATGGAACTATATGCTTATAAGTCTCTAGGAAAAAATGAGTCACAAATTTGTCCATAAATTCTAGACATAACCCATAAGAAGCCTGTGTAACTGTTGCTTACCAACCTCATGGCTATCCCTATACAAGTCAACAAAGATCAGGTACTTGGACATGTCACTTACTTGGTACAACTGTAGTTCACTCCTTACAGCTTTTTGGCATCTTTTCTGACTTGGTGTTACCTGAAGAGAATTCTCCTGTCTTATCCTTGTTTTCTGCTAAGAATTTTCTGCATCTTACTGCCCATTAACAGACAGAGGTGCTCAATCTGCTGGACCATTTCTCTGACATTTTTGTGCAAGGTCTTAATAATTATAGGTTGGCTAAAGGGGTAATTCATCAAATCAATACTGGAGATGCTCCCTTTTTTTCAGGCTAAGCCCTATCACTGCAGTTGAGTTGAAGACGTGCAAGCATTCAAAGAATTGAAGCAACTCTTAGATGCTAGACTGTTGCCTTTGTCTCAAAGCTCATGGGCTTTTTTGTTACTGATTCTCAAAAAAAAAGATGGGGGGTTATTGCGCTTTTTGCATTACAGCACCACAATTATTTAAGATTATTGGGCACAGAGCATTTGCTTGAATACAGTCATATGTGAGAATATGGGTAATATTATATCAGAAGAGCCAAGATCAAATGGAAGCATGCTTACTGCCCAGAAATGGATTTTGATCACACAAAAGCACTTAAGATTTGGATAAAGGTCAACCAGAGTAAAGATAAATCAAAGATGGGTCAAAGATTATTTTTATTGTAATTGATTAATTCTTCCTATACCTTCTGCAAGGTTAATCCCTGGGCTGCTAGCAATGTAATCTAGGATATTCTAACATGCCCCTAATTTGGGTAATTATTAATCTAGGTTTGGCACCTATCTTACATCAACCAATAGAATATATTCATCTTTACCCAGCACAGGTGATCCTTGCTGGCATGAAATAATTTAGTTACTTCAGGATCACTTCCTACCTTTCTGGCATACTTCAAGCTTAATGCTTAGTAATATTACCAATGTAGAAATTTGAGGTTATGGGGAATCAAACCCAACGCCTTAGCGCTCAATGTAAAAGTAAAGCAGCGCTTGACGTAATAGCAGTTTGGCGTCTTGGCGCCTAATTCAATTACTAGGCGGTGCCACAGCACTTGATGATAGAGTAGTTTGGTGCTTTGGTGCCTAATCCAATTGCTAGGTGGTGCCTGTATTTTTCTAAAGTGGCGTGGCGGCAAATCATGTATCATTAAGCGCCGCAGCGGCGCTTACCATTGACTGATTTATGGTTCAGGTCAGCAGACTACTGATGATCTAATATGCATATGTTTTATACTACCAATTTATGTTGTTTGGCAGCTGTAATTCATATCTGCAAGCTCTTTCATAGTTGGCATCATTGGTTTTTATACTGCTAATTTATGAGCTTGGTTGCTGAAACCCTAATCTGTAAGCTCCGTTATAATTGGCATCATTTCTTGGTCAAAATTCCCAACAGGGGTCACAGAATTGTGATATACTACCACCGCTTGAACTCTCTCACAAAGAAGGGTTTTTACCCTTTACCCAGGATTGATAACACTCTTTGCTGTCTAGAGGGGTCCAAAAAATTTCAGCCATGGATTTAGCAGGTGGATCTATCACCTGCTGACCAAGAAAAGGCAGTGTTGCTTGTCTATGAGGGATTGTTTGAACTCACTTGCATGCCTCAAGGGTTGTGAAATGCCTCTGCAACCTTTTAACAAGCCATGGACTTTATCCTACAAGATTTGAAGCAGGCCTTAAACTTAAGCCGCTTAGATGTTTTTTCTTCAAGGAATGTCTGGAGTTCCTAGGTCATGAAGTCACCCAGACTGACATCTGTTTAATGACCAACAAGGTAGAGATCATTAACAATATGCTTGCTCTTACCAATCTGAGGAAAGTTCAAGTTTTCCTTGGTATGATGGGCTATTACCTCCAGTTTATTCATGACTTTGCTGAGCTTGGTGAACCCCTAGTACAACTACTTTAAGGGATCACTTTTGAGTGAGCTAAAAGTCAACAGCAGGCCTTTGAGGCTTTGAAACAAAAGCTCAAAAAAGCACCTATTTTACTCTATTCTTACTACAATAAAGAGTTCATCCTGTACACAGATGCAAGTGAAGTAGCTGTGTGCGCCAATCTAGCTCAACTAAATGACAAGGGGGTGAATCATCTTGTAGCCTACTTCTCACATGGTTTAAACAAACATGAGAAAAACTAAAGTGTCACTGAAAAAATGTCTGTCTTACATGATGTGGAGCAATTCTGTCTTTATTTACAGAACTCATTTCACAGTAGTCATTGACCATTTCTCTCTTTGTTAGCTGCAACAACTAAAGAAACCTAAAGAGAGACTAGCCCAATGAGCATTATATTTACAACTTTATGACTTTACTGTAGTTCATTGCCCAGAAGTTCAGCATCAGAACACTGATAGGTTGTCACACATGCTCATACTGGCTATTTATCCAGCTGAAGCTGACTGTCTGTATGAGCTTATTGGGTACCACTTGGCCTGAGAAGCCAAAACTGAGGAGATATGAGTTGTATTACAAAAGCTTTCTGCTAGTACTAAGGTTTGAGATAACTAGTCGTTTAAGAAAGTTGGAGACATATATCTGCTCTACATACACCCAAACCTTAGTATCTTCACAGTCTTACAGGTCTATCTAAATACTGAACATGAGAAAATGTGAAAACCCATGACTGGCTGAGCAAAAACTATTATTATGAGAACATGTGGGTATTTATCTCTGATGTCCTAGTGTTCCGCCATGAGTGTCAACTTTAGCGTGCTTGTCCAGCCTAACACAAATTCAAGTTGTACTGCATAAGCATGCATTTCATACTGTTAGCACTGATGTAGTGAGACTATTATCTTGCTTTTGTTCTGGCTGTTGGTTTATTCTGATTGTCATTGATCACTTTAGCAAGTAGATTGAGGCTCAAGACACTAAAAGCATCATGGTCAAGACTACAGCTTAATTTCTGTTACAAGATGTGTTTTATTGCCATAGGTGACCTCAAGTCTTGTTTTCAGACAATAAAACAAATTTTAATGCTAGGTTAATTATGTCTATTGTTGAGATCATGAGTACTCATTAATTTTTCTCTGCCTCATAATAACCCTACCACAAATAGGACAGTAGAGAGCGCTAACTCTATCCCAATATCAATTATGCACAAGTTAATGCATTCTGATGCCTTTAATTGAGATCAGTACATCTTTGCTGCATTATTTGCTTATTGTTTAAGCAAGCACCGTACTACTGGCTTCTCTCACTTCACTATGCTCTATGATAGAGAGGCCACCAGCTCCTCAATATTAGGCCATTTCTTGGTGAAAAACAATGAGCTAGTTGACCCAGAGAAGTTGGTGAGGGACCTGGTCAAATAGGTTATTGACATCCAAGCCAGCATCTATTCTACTGCCTATAAGACAAAGACCCTAGAGCTGTCACCTTTTAATGCCTCCTGCTCTCTTGTTTCTGACTTTCAATTGGAGGATCAAGTCTTATACTACCAGAATTGTGTGGGCAGTTGTGCTCATAAGCTAGACTCCCTATGAATTGGTCCCCTCACGGTAATCTTTAAGTGTGGTCCCAAGTATATCATTAAAATGAACTCTTTGGGACATCCTTTTACCAGAGTTTATGCCAAGTTTTTTTGGGCCTACCTCCCCTCTTTGTCCAATCTTGAGAGAGAATCTGTTGTAAACCCAACTTTGAAAGTATTATTGATTGGATGTACAGATGGTTTGGTTTATGATAATAGTTGCAAAATTGAGAGTTTTTGCTTTTCCATTGAGATGTTTATTTTACCTAAGTATGGATTGTAATCAATTAGTGAGTTGGTCAAACCTCTACCAGTGGCATGTCATATTGGTGTCTTTACTAATGATACATTTATCAAATTTTGTGATATTTAGGGAGATTTCTCTTTTTAAATAAAACTAAGTTTATCTATAGTCTGCTTTTGCACTTTCTCTTTAAGCTTCAAGTGCTCTCTTACCATTTAGAAAGATTTATATTTACATCATCCCAACAAATGGCAAAAAAATAATATACTTTACCTTGTTGCAATGCCCAGGTTGCTAACTCCCGCTTAGCTTAAACTGCAAGTCTTTCATCATAAAGACTTCCTGCCAAGTTTTCTCCTATTTTAATATAGTAGAGCACAACTTAATAATTTTCTGGGATTAGGCTGCTGCAGGCTAGGTGGCCAAAGCCTACCATAAGATAAATGCTAACTTTAAGAGGTGCAACAAAGATTTTTTTACCCAATACCCCAATTCAAAAGCCAGGATAATTGTGTTAATCACCACCAAAAGAGTGATGTACATTATATCAAAAAGCTTGTTGAAATTGTCCAGGGTAAGTTCAGAGGCAGAGATGGCATCAGTTTAAGGGTTTGAGGTAATTTTTATGTCCAGTTGGTAGGCAGGGAGAAAGTTATACTTATTTGTAAACAGTTGGGGTTCATTAATAAACCAAGTGCCCTTTCTGTTAAATCTGGTTAACTCTTTAGTTCAGGCTAAGAAATTATGTGCTAGTATACTGTCAGAGATATAAGGCTCTGTATTCAGTTTTAAAAGGATACTCATGAACTAGACAAGACCAAAGGTAGTACCAGAAGAAAAAACTTGCAGGCAAGAGGCAGGCAGGCCAGAAAGATTGGAGTGAAATTGACAGATAACTAAGATAAAATTTGGCAATATTTGGAAGTATTATTATCCCATAACCTTCATTCAAAAATGACAATAAAGTCTGGAGCAAGGTTTAATGGTTTACAAGTGTGGTGTGGCGGGTGGGATGCCAAAAGAACAAAGCTTAGCTTCACCTGCTTTGCCCTTTTACGACATCCTGCCTGGGTACGTGTCTAGGTATTCTAGATGCAAACCTTTTTTTGTTTTTTAAATCAGTGTCCTTCTAAAATCTTTATCTTATACTCTAGTTGGTAAAAGGAAATATGTGTCGGGCTGGCTGCCAAAAGAGCAAAACTGTGCTACGCTCAGCTTCACTCTTTTATGGCAGCCCGCTGGTATGTGTTTCCAGTTATATCTGGTAAAAAGTGTTTAATGATAGTTGCTGGTATGGGTTTCTAGTTTACATGTGGTAAATAGTGTTTAATTGTGACTGCCTTCTGGTATGCCTTTCTAGTCTATAGTTGGTAAAAGAAAATATGTGTCAGGCAGGCTGCCAAAAGAGTAAAGCTGTGCTACACTCAGCTTCACTCTTTTACGGCAGCCGCTGGTATGCGTTTCTAGTCTGTAACTGTAAAAAGCCTTTATTGTTGGTAGGCTACCAAAAGAGCACAGCTCTGCTACACTTAGCTTTACTCTTTTACAGCAGCCCAATGATGTGTTTCTGGTCTCAGTGCTGATAATTAGCTTTGTTTGAATTAAAGATAATTATATGTTATTTACAATGTTTTTAGCCAGGGTTAAAAGCTTAGCAGAAATCAGTGAGTATAAAGCTATGAGGTGTGAGCAGAGTACCAAAAGAGAAAAGTTGTGTTTAGGTTAGCTTTCTCTTTTTCAGCTGCTCACTGGTATCTTTCTGTTAGTCTAGCAGAAAGACTTTTTGATAGTTTCAGCAAAAATTCTAATTTTGTTCATTGTTATAGTTTTCCAAAATGATTTAGTAGTTTTCAAAAATACAGTTTTTATTATAAAAATGATAGTTGTTTTGATTGTGCAACTTACATCAGAGAAGTATAAGGAGATGCTATACAACTATCTCTATTAAACTATCAGCAAGGTCTCGTTTAGCAATTTATTTTTTTTATTATGGATTATACTTTTGGCATTTAAGAGATGGAAGATTGAATAATTCTTACATTATTTTGAAACAACAATACTTTTGAAATAATTTTTTATTTTCAACAACAGTTTTTGAATTCCAAAGGGCAAATCAATACATTTATTTTAAATTCTAATAATATTATATAAATATATATTTATCTCTGGCTTAGTTGATGTAGTCTATAAGCTTTACCATATCATACAAAATTTGAACTGAAATATGTATGTTTGGTTGTTATAATTTTTTGTTCTGAAATATTTTCACTGTATTATACATCTAAAGTAATTTTTTATGCCAGATAGATACCACATAGTAGCTTATACTTTTATTTTTCAGCAGTGTCTGAGTTAATTGTAGTTACATTCTAAAACAATTTAAAGTTTTTTCTACTTGCCTGGGTTCAATTTCTCTAGCATGTTTATCCTTTTAATTTTTAGTAAAAAGCTCAGAAATAAAAGCCATCTCAAATATTCTTTTTTTAAAGGGGTGATGTTTAATTATTTAGGTTTTTATTTTTGGAAAGTGAATAAAAGAAGAGTTTTTGACATAGACATTTAGATAATAAAAGGTCAATACAATAAAAGTAAAAAGCATCTATTAAAATGTTCTTTTTATTTAAGCAGTATAGTTTTTTTAGATCCTTTAAAGTTGTAAAGTTAAAAAATACTTTTGAAATTGTGCTTTTTGGATCAAAAAACTGAAAAATGTTACCAAAAACTTTATTTCAACTCTATAAAAAAATAATCTAAGCATATGACTTGCTTAGATCATTTAACAGTTCCTGAGAAATAATATGTAGTTTTTGGCATTAAAACTTTGCAAAGGAGACAAAAAGTAAAATTTTAATACTATTAAGTGCAAAAAAATAAAATAATCAATAGATAATTTTAAGTAAATGATATGTTTTTATCTAATATCTCTATGAATTATGTAAAGAATATCATTTTTTAAGTGATAGTTGGATCAAAAATGATTGAAAAATAGTAGATATCCTAAGACTAAAAATACTTACTATACCTAAGTTTTGCTAAAAAAGCTTACCAAACCCAAGATCTGCTTAAAGCCAAAATCTTGAGGTGAAAATTTAAGTTAGTAGTTTGGAAAAGATGACTTACCTATCCATGATCTGCTGCAGGTAAAATAGGGTTTTTTTTAAAAAAAGTTAGTAAGTTCTCAAAAAGCTACCTGGTCCAAGATTGGCTTTGGGATAAAAATCTGGAAGTCCCTAATCAAGTTTAGTAAATTTAGAAAAAATGGCTTACCAAAATCAAGATCTGCTTGTGGGCAAATGTCTGTATTTTTTAATCTAGGCTGGTAATTTAGTGAAAAAAAACTTACCACCCTAAGATCTGCTGTAGACTAAGTCTATCTAAAAGGAAATGAAGGTTAGTATTTTTAAGAACGGGCTTACCTGAAATGCAGCTTGGTTAAAGAAGATTAGTTGATCAAAACAATACTTACTAAACCAAGATCTGCTGTGGATCAAGCTCATCTAAAAGAATTTGAAGAAGATTAGTAGTTTATTTAAAATGATTACCTGGAATTAAGCCTTTGATTGATTTTTGAAATGAATTGGCTTTTTTTTAAAAAATAGTTACCTTTTCAAATCAAAGTTAGCTTCAAATTTAAAAATAATATGCTTACCTTTAATATTCTTGATCATATATTCTCAAAACAGTTAGTATTATATGTTTATTTCGAAGCTTACCTTTGTTTTAAAGTGAATCTATCAAGTTTGAAATGAAAAAGTTAGTATTGTGTTTAGTTAGGCTTACCATGGCTTAGTCAATGCTAATCTTATCTTCTTGGCGGAGAAATAGACTGATTGACCAATCATTGCTCATGATTTCATTTCTAGCTCCAATGGTTATCAGTAAGTTTTTAAGTAGAAATTTGAACGTCTTATCTTTATATCAAACTGGATCAGTTTACATCCATCTATCATGAAATCTACTTTAATTTTAACTGCCACAGGCTGGGATGCCGCGAGACACTGCCAAGTGTCCAACAACCCCTCCTGCAGCAGCATCTTTCATTAGAACCGACCTACCATATAGGCACGACCGATAGCGTCGTTGGCCCAGTTCGGACTTAAAAAGAGAAAGCTTTTCCAGGCCGACACTCGAGAAAAAGCCTCGCTGGCGACTCGGCAGGGTATAGAAGATCTATACTAGATATACTCCCAACTACCATACTTTAATCTTAATGAGTGAGGTTTAGTTGGTTGGGAAATGGGAATTCAGAATGGGTCACCTGGGTTTTGGCGCAGCAAAATGGCACTGGCACAGAAAGGGCACTTATTGGCTGGATCTTCAAGAAGGATAGTACAACCCTTCTGTTCAAGAGTGATATTCTTGGGGGTGGCTGGCTGGCTCATGTTTCCTTCAGGTGTGGGATTCTGATTGTTCACTAAAATAGATATCAGGCTCATCAAGCCAATAGTGATAGCTTCCTTGCCTATATTGGTCAAATCATGCTGTTCTTTGCTAGGCGCCATTGTTGATAAGTCTTTGCTGGTGGCCCTATCTTCAAGATCATTTGCGGTTCAAATCAAAGAGGATTATATCCTGGAAAACCAGGGGTGGCCGGGCCCTGGACACAAAGCTGACAGCCCGCGGGCAGTTTTGACCAGGGTTTTGAGAGAGGCGGAAATACCATTTATGACAGCTATGACCAGTAAAGATAGTCTGTTAAAATATCAGGTTTGATTTAACCCTGATTTTAAAAGTCTTTTTAAAGTAATGAAAAGTTGGATTGATTGAAAAACAGCTTAGTTTAAAAGCAGTATCAATTGTCATATATCATCAATCAATCTAAAAGTGAGGTGATATAATATCTTGCAAAAAAACTTTATTTAAAAAGGCATACATATTTATACTGCTTTATGATAATTAATAATAGTAGAATTTCAATTTTCATTAGTTATCAAAAATGAGTAATCTCCCAAAGCTATTACATTTGCCAGAAATGAAAAATTGTACTTGCTTTATTCTTGGCTCTGGGTTTGTGTTATAAAAATAGGCTTGAAAAATTAGGATACTTACATTACAATAGAAAATCTAAAGCATACCAACGATTCAAGTTAAGGTTGCTATCATTATTTTAAAAGAATTGTAAAAATGAAGGGTAGCTATTGGTCTGTTCTGTTAATACCAAGTCCAATAAAACATTTTTAACTTTTGCTTTTAACTAAAAAGAGGACCGGTAATTGAGTGGCAGCATATCAGCAGATCCCTTCTGCAAAGTAAAAAATAAGATATAGCCCGCATGAAAAAATCGAGTTAAAATTCTGAGGCATTACTCATGGATATATTTCTGGAAGTCCGATAAGGCTTATAAAAAAGCTATTTTTATATGACTAAAGTGTAGATAGTAGTGTGATGAAATTGTAAAATTAATTCGAAAAAAATAACTTCTAATATGGGTTTTTTTTGAAAAAAACCCTTTAAATGTATTTGGTGCTATAAAAATCTAGATTTTCTAAAATTATGGAAGAAATAATTTTTGAATAAAGTGGTTGATTATTAAATATAGTTATTGAAATAAGAAAAATGTGGATTTGAAAGGGTTGGTGTAAGTTTTGGGTGAACGTTTTACTTTCTCTTGGGTTTCAGGCATTCCGCAAATAAAAAACCAATCCATTTATTTTTTAGTAATTTAAAAAAGTTAAATTAAGAAAGTCTAAGAAAAGTTGAAAGTACTAAATAGTTGTGAAAGTTTAATTTAAACCACATGTCCCTTGAAGCGCTTTGGGCTTGAACGAGTTAAAGTGATATTTGGCGAGAAAAATGTGTAAAGTGAAAGTCAAATAATTAGATTTGAGAAGCAACGCATTGTCGTGGAGCCACCTTTTTTTTTGTAAAAAAACATACAATATTTTAGCATAAAGTTTTCTGCTAATTTGAAAAAGAACTATCTTGATCTCTATCATTATAATTTTTATTTGTTTTTCATGCTTTGTTTTTAAAATCGATAAGTATAATAAACGTCAAAAAAATTAAAAATTTTTACCAGGAAACTATGAGGGATAGATTTCCAGTGTTTTCTAATGGGACAAAAGATTAAATTAGTCATTCAAAAATCGAACAGTTTAATAGACTTTGAATGTTTTGAATTTTTTTAAAAAAATCCATAAATCTAGATAAAAAAATCAATTAAATTAAATTAAAATCAATTCACTAAAGAAAAAACAAGTTAATGATTAAAAGTGTCACTTATTGATTTCTAATCGAATTTATATTTAGGTCAAAAAAAAGCTATGGCAGATATTACTTCTTGCTTTGTCGAGGATTTTTTTAACATGGCAGTATTTAATGTGACTTCAAACAGTTCTTGGTTGTCGATTATAATATAATATTTTTAGTTTCAAGTTAATGGTGTTATGCGTGATTATGATAAATAAATATTTGTAAAATAAGCTAGATATAAACAATAAACCAATTAACTTACAAAAAAGAAAAAAGATATTTTCGTCTCTTTAAAATAAATATATCTAATATATATAATTAGAATATCATAATTTGATTACTAAAATTGGAGTTTTTTGGCGTAAGATAATTTCAAAGCAAATTTTTTTAATCGTAAATCAATTATAATCCCCAGAATGAAATCTGATGGCAATCTAGCAGAAAAATACAAGCCGATGATGCAAAGACTGGGATAAATAAAACTTATCAGATTTTTTTAATGAGAATCCGCTTGATTGAATAAATTTGTTGATTTATAAATGTTTTATTTAACTTTAAATTGTTTAAATTTTAACTATAAATTAGGGGTCGAGTTAAATAAATTCAAGAATACAGAAATCATCAATTGTGTTAGCAATTCAATATTTAAATAAGCACTGATTTTAGTATATGGAATTAGTTAGTAGCACATTTTGATCCTTAAAATGATGTGTTTAGTCGAATTATGATATAGGTTTTTTTAATTAAAATGTTTATAAAACCCTTTCATAATCTAGAATAAGAAAATATCATGTTTTTATGACAAGAAAGCCGATAAGAAAAATATCAGATAAATGCATTTCTAACTTTCTTTACAAATTTTTTACGGTTACATGAACTATCAAAAACTCAATCTTGTCGTTATTTAACAGTTATTTAATTCGTTTTCTTCTTCTTTATATTAATTGATTCTAGAAAGTATGAACAAATGAAAACTATGTTAAGTTTAAAAGACCAAAAGATTTTATTGGAATTTTTATTTGCACTTTTATAATTTTAACTAAAAGCCAGGTTAGCTTGAGATTTATTCTAAAATATTTATTAAAAGAGTAATAAGTATATAATTATTTAAAATATTATCATCACTTTAAAATGAAAAAGAGGCACACAAGATATGCCTCAAACAAAAGGCTAGATTTTATAGGGAATAAGGTAAAAATTAAGAAATTTGAAAAACAAAATGGGTAAAAAAAGTGTTTTACCTTTTAAACCGATTTTTTCAAAAAAAAATAAAAATTGAAACGATTTCATTGAAAAACCAACGATCCGATCCTCTAATTCTTGTGGATTTGAAATCTTATTGATCAAAGAAATAAGATAAAAAGATTATTTAAACTTACTGTCAAAATAAGCAGTAGAAGTTAAGTTTGAATCTGTAACCAGAAATCAAACTATGAGTGGAACTTGAATTTTGCGAACAAAATAATTTTTATTGTATTTTTAACTGTAACAATCTTAATGTTTTGCCATACAATTTTTTTAATAAGTGAATAATTTTTTGACGTAAAAATCCATTTTAAATATGCTAAAAAATAAAAAATTATATAAATTCGGCGAATAATTTTCAAATGCTGTTACACTATCATCGTGAAAATATTTAACTCATAAAAGTACTGAATAAAGACTTTATTTTGTTAGAGAAATTATTTAATTATTTTTGTGGTCTAGAAACTCGTCAAAGAAAAATGTAATTCATTAGGTTTTTACAAATTTCTTTTATGAAAATAATATATATAGACTCTATTGAATATATAAAAATAATATATTATCTTAATAAAACGCCATCTATTTTTTTAAAAAAAACTTATGATATAACATCACACATTGATAATTAACAAATCACATTGATATTTAAAATATTACGTATTTATTACTCTACGTAGAATCATGGATGATAATGGCTTTTATATTTCACAGACCAATGTCAATTTAGTTTAAAATTTTATATTTCTTAATATATTTTTAGTTTTTAAGATTCTTTCGATTTAGAATAAACAATATTCTTCAGTGTTTATGAAAAAAATTTATTTTGAACAATGAATGATTTTCTTTTATATTTTTAAAATAAGATTTCAAATTAATTTCTAAATGCTTAAGTGACTGTCTAGTTTAAAATTTACTTTATTTCATTCGAATATGTTATTTTTAAAATTGGTTTTTGATATTTTACTTATAATTTTTATTTTATATTGCTACTTAGAATATATGTGATTTAATAGATTTTTTATTTATTTAGATCATTTATTTATGCCTTTTAGTTTAACTATATAACTAAAGTCAGATTAAATATAATATTAAAACTTTTCCAAAAGAAGCTATTTTTTCACCAAAAAAAGTTTAGGATCCAACCTATTTTAAAAATTAAATATGTTTAGTCGTGACTAACTAAATTTAAGAGCAACTTATTATACAACAGGTTAGTTTGTTTGTTTATTTTTTGCTCAAAAACAATAATCACTTTTTTAAAAAATTTACATTCTAAGCTTTAATTAGATTTTAAATATAATAATCTAAAAGAATCACAGAGTTCATCTTCTACCAAGTTTTTAAAAAATATTTAACAATAAATAACCAGCATAAACGTTAATAATTTTTTTAATAAATCCCGCTATAAAAGACACACTCTTAACGATGCAAAACTTTATTTTGAAACCGAATATTATAAAAGTTTATAAAATATTTTTAAGCTCTTCTATTTTATAAGCGTTAAAAATTAGCTTTAAATCAGAAAAAAAAGGAAAAAATGTTTAATTTAAAAGATTTTATTAAAAAATAAAAATTTATATTAGCTAGGTATTAAAATATTAATTTTGCATCTCAATGGCTGTAGTCTTAATAATTTATCTTTGCTTTCTTATAAAGTATAAATGTGTGGAAGCAAATACGTAATTTATAGTTTTTCTTAATTAATCTCAACTTAAAACAATTTGTAATCTTACGCAATATAAAAAGTTAAATGATAAAAAAGTATAACTACTTCTTTTGCCGAAAAAGTTAAATTATTATCCACAATAATAAAAGGTTTATATATTTAATAAAAAATTATGTTTTATGCTGTTGATTAATTTTTAAAGTACAAATATAAAATTACATATAATTTATAACCTAATTCATATATTGTTCTTTTTTGGAAGCAAAAAAGAAAGCTTAAAAAATTATAATCTCATATGAAAAAAACAAAATTTATTAAACAAAATCTTCTATTATAATTCCAGCAGACCTAATATTATCTTTATTATATGGAATTGGCATACAAATACGTTTTTTTAGTAAAAATAGAAGCATAAGACATTGTTTTTTCCACTTTACATTTTAGAAGATATAAAATGAATATCTTTTTTTGTATCTACTCTTATTAACCATAATTTTATAAAATGAAATTTAAAATATTTGGTTGTATACCTTCGCCAAGATTTCGATTCTAAATTAAAAAATAAAATAAAAACAAAACTAAAATATAGCTTAAAGGATTTCTTTACTCAACAATTGTTGTTTATTTAAAATAAACCAGGCAATTTTAGGGTTAAAAATATCGAATACACACATTAAGCTAGATTCAAATATATTCATTTATGTATTAATATCTGTAGGATTTAAATTATTATTTATAAAAAAGTAAGTATAAATTATATTAAAAAATAATAGGTTACTGACATCAAAAAAGGCTTTTATATTCTACTTTATTTTTATAAATCTATTTTTAATATATTTAATTGTCATAATATATACTAAAAAATTCAAAAAAATTCCTATTCAATATATTTATTAAAGGTATATGAAATCAAAAAGTAATTTTTTATATACTCAAACTTTAATAAAATGTCTAAAATATGTATATTTTATTTAGATTATTGGCATAAAAATTAAGTATAAGCTTATTTAGATCCAATTACGGAAGTAAACCATCAGTTTATAAATTTTTAGAGTAAAGCAAAAATTTGTTAATAATCTGTTTTAATTTATTATTGTATAAAAAATATCTATGAATTTTTCGCTTAAATTGTATAAAAAATATCTATGAATTTTTCGCTTAAATTGTATAAAAAACCAATATGAAATTATCACTTTATTTTCCGAATGATTATTCATGTATCACCACTTTTTTTCTACAGAATTGGTCAAAAATACCAATAAAAAAGAAATGAAAGATTCTCATTTTGAAAATCGAAAATATAAAATTATCATGACTATTTAAAATAAATATTAAAGATTTATCAATTAAGAAACATAATAAAAAACTATGTATATACTAAATAGTCTTAAAGATCAAATATGTAATTTTTTATTTTTTTAAAAAATGAGTTTGGAGCGTAGAGAACTTTAGAAATTTAAAATATTTTCCGTCTGATAAAATATGGGATATATAGCGCCTTTAATTTTACCAAATTGATAAAGATTAAAATTAAAGCAATTTTAAATTATTAAATGCTTTTTTTCTGCCCCGAAGAATCGTTTTATGTGGTTTATGTTTCAGGTGAGTAAAATTATTTATAAATTACTTTTACAGTGAATATAGTGAGTATTAACTTTTTTAATTCAAAGTAAATACTAATACTTTTGTGTTTTTCTATTTTAATTGAATATTTTATTAACTCTAATAGTACATATAACAGAAAAAAAAGAATTAAAACCCTTTTTCTATCAATATTTGTTTCTTAAAAAAATTAAAACTGTTAATTTCAACCCTATCAGTTCTTTAATTATTTTTATTTTTTCTTTAAAAATTATAGAAATATATAGTAAAGGATATAACTGAAAAAAATCACTTTTGCTAAAAATAAATATAATTTTTTTTCAAAAAATGTGTACAATAAATGAATCTAAATTGTGACTATTTTGGAAGCCTTAATGAAAGTATACAAAAATTATTTATTCAATGGTTTAAGTGAAGAACCTTTTTTCTTTTGACTTTATGTAAAAAACAACTTTTCATACTGTCCAGTTTTCTGTAATTTGGTTAAAATATATTTAATCACCCATCTGAATAAAAACAAACCTTTTTATATACTAATATGTGTAAATAAAAATAACAACGGAGGGTAAATAGTTTTGTTTGTCCATAAACTGGCCAAGGTAAATTTATTTGAACCAAAAAATTTGTTTATAATAATAGTCGTTTATATTTCAAATAAAAATATATGTAAAAAATTTTATTCCCTTTTATAATTAGTTATTGATTAACATGATCAATTATGATTACTCTTAATAAAAAAATTAAAATAATAAATTACCTTATTGCAAAAACATGATCGAATCGGAAGAAAGTTTTTTCTTTTATTTATAAATTTGTTCATGCAAAAAAATTGCTTTCTATAACCAAATAAAAATTACATAAATTCTAAAATTTTAAATTTTTTAAAAATAAGTGTACATTTTTGTTTACTAAAAACTATTAAAATTTAGAGCTTCTAATAATTAAATAGGAAAATATAAAAACATGTCATGTGATATTTAGACTTTTTTTCATAATCTAGTTTTTTTCTATATTAGATTTATTTACCATTTCGGTTATAAATTTTATAATAAAAGTAGACTCTTAAATAAAAAATACATTTTACTTTCTAAATGTAGCTCGAGTCTTTACAAAAGAAACTGTTAATATATTTATTGATTGTGATTTTACTTTAATTAATTTTAAAATAATTTATGCAAACTAGCTTTGGTAAAAAGCAAAAATAATTTTTGAATTCATTTCAATTGCTAGTATAAGATACATGTTGTTTATATTAATCTTTATTTTTAATATGTTTAGGTTCGATTATTTTTACAAGCCACTTTGGTCTAATTTTAATCAACTATTTTTGTCTTAAAAATCTTATGCCCGAATTAAAAGCTTCTTAGGCCTATTATCAATAGATTAATAACCTATAAAATGCAAATATGTTTTACTTTTTGTTGATATACTTAAGACATGTAAAAGTAAATGATAAGATAGAATTATACAGAAATCGGAATTGTTTTCATAACTGATATCTCTACGAATTAATCCCGACATTAGTAATATTGATTATGATAAATAGTTTCGTGCTACTAAATCATAATTTAAATGATGAGTTCGAGAAATATTTTATAGTCTTAACAAATCGTAACTGAAATTGAACTCTCAATTAAATAGATAAATATCTTCTCATATAAACTTTAAGTGACTTTAGGGTACTCTTGACAAAATTTTTCTAATTTCATTATCACATTTTTTCGATTTTTTATCAATTGTAATAATTCTGTTTAAGCCTAAATGGATGAGTAAAAAATAAACTAAAGTTTCTCATGTTACTAAATATCTTTTCATTTCCTATAAATTATTTCTTTATGTCATAAGTATATAACTTAATAATATGAAAATAATCATAATTTAGATGAATATCCTATTTTTCTAAATCTTTAATAATAACACCTCACTTCTAATAAGAATTCGACAAACTTATGAGGCAAAATTTAATAATTTAATTAAAATATATTATCAAAATTCAAGATTCTGGGTATTTCTTATATTTTTCTCTACAATGCAAAGATTTTAACCTTTCCAAAATTACAAAAGAAACTCAAATTTTTGGCGTCATATTTGTTATGATTTTTAAAAACAAACTAGTAATTTTTTATTTAAATCTAAAATAAAAAAATGACTTTAATTAAAGCAAACTTAATATTTGAATTAAAATCAAATTTTATCCTATATTTTTAAAATTTTCTTTTAGATTTTGGTTCATGCCAACTGCAGAAACCTTTTTATTTTAAGTTTTATTTTTTGTCAAATAGGGCTTAAATCTTGAGAGATTTTACCAGAAAAAATATTTGGATATAAAAGTAGAGGAATTAATTTAAAAATTCATTGTATTGAAATTTATCAGCTCAGCAATAGAGCTAGCAGAATTAGTAAAAAATTGTGGTATGGTGACGAAATTAGTAAAGTTAATCTAGAATCCGCTATTTTTAGAGGGAATTTGGGGGACATATTTTTACATTTCTATTTTAATTTAATTTCTTAAAATTTTAAAGAGTTGTATTCCTAAATTCTTCTGGATCTAAAGCGCGCTTTTTGTATATGATAAATAAATTGCTTTTTTAATAAATAAAGTTTTAGATTTTTGATTTTTTACTAAGTTGAGTTTCTGGTCCAGCAGAAGTTGCAGTCGTTAAGGAAAAGGAGAAAGGGGAAAAAATGAACCATGATATTATTCTTTAGTATTGATAAGATAATATTCAATAAACTATTTCCCAAAAAGTGATGGCAAATCGGTTGACGAAACAAACTTTTTTATTTTTTAAATCAATTTCCATTTTATTATTAAGGGTTACATGTAAAAATGATAAAATAATTTTTTCTAAATACTTTAACCAATTTTATGTTAATTTGAAAATGTTTCTTGATTTTTTAATAAAATCTATTGAAGCACTTAAACCAAGTTTAAAGCAAAATAATAAGACAAGAATTTTTTTGGTAATTTAAAATATAGCACAAATTTAAATTTACATATGATTAATAATTTTTAATATATACTTAGCAGGAATTGACTTTTAATTTTAATTACATTTGGTAAAAAGAGCGCTAAACTAAATCTATAGTTTTAGACAACTATTTTTTGTTTTATCTAAATTCAACATCAAACTCCTGACACAACTATTTCAAACAGAAGTTTAAAATAAGATTATTCACCCCTGTTGTTTTGGGGATTATTTTGATTTTTGTTAACACTAAATTTTATCAAATATCTGGAAAGCCGGTCTGAGTCATGAATTTAAAATGAGTTTTCAGTAATTTAACTTGCAAAACATTTACCAATACTGAATATTTACAGTTTACCCGTCAAATTTTTAACAATTAAATATTTCAAACTATAATTACATTTATAAGTTTAATTTATTTAGCCAAAAATATCTATATTTTGATATCGGAAATTCTAGATTAAGCCCACCAAAAAAATTTCTTTTTCCAATTACAGGTTAAACACACTAGGTCATTATAAACTTTTGAATCCAAAATATCACAGCTGCGTATTTTAAATGAATTAAATGTTTTATATGTATTATTGAGCATTTGATTTTATACAACTGATTTACCTCACACTAATTTAAATCACTTTTTATTATACAGAATGAGCTGTCTGTTTAAGGACAGGTGATAACTTAAATTTATTACACCAATCCAGTAGTATTTTTTGGTATAAAGGCTAGGATTTATTTTTAACTGTGTAATTTATAGATACATAAAATATTAAAGTTTTTTTTAAAAGATTTTAGATAAATATTATTAGAAATCAAAGAAAATAGACATCCTAATGTGGTGTCAAATTTGATGTTGCATCAATTTTAGACCCTTTCCAAACACCAAATTTTGCTTGGCAAATTCTTGCAGGCTTGTTCTAAGCAGGTTCACTGATACTCAAATAAACTTTAACTCCATCTTTTCAATATTTAAGTCAAAATACATCAAAGTGAAAGCCACAGCTGTTTCTTATTTTACTTTGCTTTTACTTACTATCACTTTATGTTATATGTTCTTTTGTCTTTTTGTTGTTGTCTTTTCTCCAAACTCTTCTATTGTCTTACTTTTTTGCTAGCCAATATGTCAATCTCTGCAGGGAGAAGGGGTTGAAAAAATGGTTTTTCACCTTTGAGTAACACATTGCTGATACTATTTCTGAGTGCATTTGCAAAATAAGGGTCCTTTTTTGAATTTACAGTCACAAATGACACCAAGACAATAAGCTTGGCATGTGGGCTAGATAAAAAACAACATGAATCTGTAACAACAAGGATTTGGGTTTGTGATGCCATTTGCCAACTATTTCAGGGCATCATGTCTTGTGAGGCGGGCCTGTGGATGCAGGTGTGGGCTGGTCAGGCAGGCAGAGCTAATCACAGAATTGGGGCTAACTTGATAACATAATAGAATTAACATTCTAGCAGTGACCAAGAACTGACAATAGATATCATTGAATCTATCAAAGTAGTAAGAGTGCTATACAGAACCCCAAAAAGATGGGTAGAAATGGTATTATAGACAACAACAGAAACATGTGGAAAGTTGGGCTTTGAGATAAGAGATGGGTTTATAGACACAATATAGGCTGGCAAATAATTTTATTTGTTATTTGAATAGACAAGGTTAGATAGTGTACCAAATGTCTTCTTGGTTAACTCAAACTTATTTTTTAGTTTGAGCCAGAAGGTCTGATAGGAGGATATTTTTCAGGGTAAAATCCTTATAGCCAGAATTTGGTGGATATTTGGTGAAATGTATAGACCCAAAGAGTGAGCCTGGTAGACAATACAAGTAGGGCCAGAAGTCTGCATAAATGTCAAGAGGCGGGATAACAGAGGCAAAAGAGCCTGTTTATACCAAGTGAAAATGACAAAATTAGAATAAAATAGAATAAAATCTAGTTGAACCAAAGGTTTATGACACTTTATTATCAGAATGATATTAAAGCCTGACACTCAATTGACAAGATACAAGTATCCTCCTGCCAAGCTTCACTATGGGGCCAAGAATATGCCATTCAGGCTTTATATAGTTAGAAATCTGAGGAAGTGGGTGGCATCAGGCCCAGGGAGACAATAATTAGTCAATGTAAGAGAACATATGTTAAGATCTTTCTGTTTTTCAAACATGTTTCTATGAAAGGGCTGGCAGGCAAAATCAGTGTTGATGGCTGGTATTTGGTTCATTTATGTAAGACCTGAAGCTCTTGGAAAAATTGTTGTAGACTAAGGTCTTAAGGCCTAATATATTTATATTAGTCAAATACAAAAAGATTGGTAAAGTCTGCAAAAGTAGTCAGAAAAGAACATCTAATAACTTATGTCATAACTGCTGTTTCAGCAGAGTTACAAAGGGGGAAAATGATTGGAGACTAGATAATATTCTTTATTGAGAGATAGAAGTTATATAGTCCTTGTGAATCAGGATAACAGGAACATGATTATGAAGACCACTCAATTGGATGGTTAGGGAAGTGGTTTGATTCTTGTAATGAGTCAAGTGCTAAATTGAGCTATCCACCATAATAGATCATTGTCTGGTCATGTTGCTGGATTTGGAAACTCAAGTTGACTTTGCATTTGGCTTCGAGTCACTGGGAAGTCAGGTTGCAGGTCACAAACCCGCTTACTCAGAAACTTGCTGAGAGGTCAACCCCGTTGTTTTGACATCCCCGGCTAAGGGTTGGCTTCCTCCACAAGGAGGTCTGCCGGGAAGTTGTCAGAAGCTCAGGCACCATACTGTACCAGCGGTTGTTTGGTTGTGGGAAAGACCATTTTCCATTGCTTCTGAAGAGCTTTGCATGGACAGAGTCTGTCATGGTTAGAACTTTATCATGTTTTCTTTTGCTCAGACCTTGCACTAGGTAAGTGTTGTTATTGTTTACCTTTAGAATGATGGTGGGTTCAATCTTTTCTGGTTGTAGCTTACTCTGGTCAGTGTTCATTACCCATACTTTTTCACCAACCTCATGTCTCCCTTGGCTGCAAATAAACATGTTTTGCAACTGGTTTTCTCTCTCTCTTCTTGGTTGACATCAGCTTGAAGTATGTGGGGGTCAGAACAAGGCAGTACTTTTCTTGGTATCTCTAGCCTGGGCCCTGTGAGGGCTTGGACAATGTTGAATTGGGAACCATACACTAGTTCAAAAGGGCTTTTCTCAGTGAATCTGTTCACCTGGATGCAACATACTAGAAGTGCAGTTGCTATTTGTTTGTGCCAGTCCTCAGGTGTGCTGGCGGTAAGTTTGGCAAGCGCCTGCACTAGGCTATCATTTAGGAGCTCCACTCTGCCATTGGCCTAAGGATGATATGGCATGGTTACTGTGTGTTTGACACCTTGTTTGGGGAGATAGACATTGGTGACATTGGAGGTCAATTCCTTGCCCTCATTGATAATCAAGAGTTCTGGCTTTCCAAACTTACTGATGATTTCTCTGCCTATGAATTGTTGTATGTTATTGCTGGTGTGGGCCTTGACGGCCTGCACCACAGGCCAATGAGTCGCAAAATTGATGGTGGCAATGATATATTTCTTATCATGTTTCCTGGCATGGGCCCCACAATGTCTAGTGCCCATACTTTGAAGGGTAGTTGGGTGCAAATAGGCAGTACATACTTGGGTGGCGTGTTTCTTTAGACAAACTTTTCACATACTTCACATTAATCTAATACCTCCTGTACGTTGCAGTATAACATGAGCCACCAGGCCTTATGCTTAAGGGACTCATATAGGTTACGGCTCTTGGTGTGGCCTAGATCTTGATGGTACTGTAGGATGGTGTCAACTCTTTAATAAGTTAGGACATATGAAATGATTGTCCTGTCCGTCATTTTGTGATGTAGGGTTCCATAAACATCTGCAAATAGGTGCTCATTCTTTACTACAGTGTCTTGGGTGGTGTTGTTTGTACCAGGGAAAAAACCCTTGTCTTTGTGCTGGGTGAAAGTTGCAAATACGGCTTTCAGCTCCTTGTAATGTTGCTCAACAGTGAGACTGTACACAATGATGTTGTCTAGTCACACCAGGGTGTGCTTGCCAATGTGCAGAGCAAAGACCTTATTCATGAATGTAACAAAGGTTGATGAAGCATTGATCATTGTTGTGCCTTGCCCCAAAGAGCAGGCTCTTTAGTTAGTATTTATTTTATTCTTGCTTTACTTAATTATTAACTTTCTAATTTAAAATTTCAATGTTAAAAATAAAGAAAGATTAAAGTTTTTAAACTATTTAACTTGTCTTTTTTTGTCAATTCACGTTCAAACTGTTGTCGTATTCAAGCTTCTGTTGCTATTTTAAATAGCTTTATAATCTCTACTTTAAATTAGAAGATTTTTAATTTCTACTTACCTTTTCAAAACTTCTGTTTATGTTGTTGCCCAATCTTTCCCAGCTTACGTTGCTGATCCACAGCTGCTTCTGTTCTTTTGTTTTTCCTACTTCTCCAGGTTCTCCTGTTTTTCCCCTCCAGTTTTCCCTTTTCTTGGCTGTTGTTCTTCTATGGCCATCATTTTTAACTGAATGAGATCAACTATAAAAAAAGCTTGTAAAGAGTAGGCTTTAAGCCAAAATTCTAAGTGATTTCTTCCCTTCAATTTTACCAATTTAACTTCAACTTTAAAATTTTAAGAATTTCAGTTTTTAATTTATAGTTTTAGTGCTTAGTTTGAAAACCTTTTCTTTCTTCCTAGTTAAAAAATGAAAGTTGTAAAACAACAAGCCTTAGGCTTGTTTTATCTATTATTTTTCATTAAGGAATCTTTTAATAGTTACATATATTGATTTGCTAATGAAGAGTATCTCAATATCAATATTCCCTTAGATACTAATAGGTCCTTATTAAATACTTTGTTTTATCTTCTTTGTTTAGGATTATTAAACTCTATCACACCTTTTTTGAGCCAGTACAAGTTTTTGGCAGGATTTTTTAAAATTATATTACAGACCATCCCTACCTTTTTATACCTTTTGAATCTTAACCCTAATGCTTTACACACTTTAGTTTATAACCTTGCGCCATTATGGGCAAGACCTTACATTATTTTGGCTTCCTCTGGGATTGACCCAGGCAATACTTTTTCTATTTCTTCTATCATTCTTTTAGCCTTGTTCCTTTCTATTATTATTGTAACATTGTTATCTCTAGTTGTCTTTTCACTTGGCTGGTTATATGATAAAGCTTTTTGTAATAAAGAAGGACATACTTTTACTTTCTATACTAACCAAACAGTAGTCCTTAACACCTTAGCTCATAGTTCTCCACCCCCTAGTATTTTTAACACTTTAGCTTATGCACAGGCTCACTCTACTGCTTACAGATCTGAATTCCCTACCAACTCCCAGAAGGTTCTTTACCTTGCGGAGAAACTTACTGGCCACTACAGAGATTGGTTTAGCTCTCACTTGATACACAACCCAGCTATTCTCCAGAACTATGATCTCTTTGTCAATTCCCTTCTATTTTTCTCTGAAGAAGACAAATAGTTGTCTACTCTCTCCACATTCCAATTTGCAGGTGTCACACAAGGATCACTTCCACTTGGCAAATACAACCACAAGTTCTGCTCCCTCCAGTCAAGACTACAAGCCTTTGACGCTGAGGCTTGCAGCTTCTACAAGATAGGCTTCAACAAGTTGCTTCAGGAATTTTTGGTCTATCACAACCTCCCTAATGAACTCAAACCTCTTATCAGGGAGAAAGTTAAGTGGAACTAAAGATATCTTTCATCAAAAACACATTCTCTTTCTAACTTATCCACCACAGCCAAGCAGTTTGTACCAGACAAAGTATCTTTTTCTGTAACCCCTCTATCTGGCACCAAGCCAAAGTCTGGAGAAGGCTTTTGCCTCACTGCAGATGAAGTCCTTAGAAGAATGAACAATAACCTCTTCTTTTACTGTGGATCAAAGGACCATCTTCTACCAGCCTGCCCTCTTTCCAAGTGTTTCCCTGTAGCCAACAAGACCTCTACTATCACCTCGCTTTCCCTTAGCAACACTTTCAAATCACCTACTGTCCTGGTAACTATTCACAGGCCTTTGGGAAAAACCAAGGTCCTTGCTCTTCTTGATACTGGCGCCAATGCTAACTTCATTGAAGAGAAACTTGCAAACCTAGTTAGACTCCCTGCATTTGGATCCCTTGATGTTAAAGTGGAAAATAGCACCCTCACTGGCACCACACCTATCCTCCAACCTGTCATTATTGACTTGGAGGTGTCCCCCTTCTGCATCACGTGTAACTCCTCTCCCAACTTATCCTTCCCTTTTATCCTTGGATTTCCTTGGCTGAGATAGTCTTTGCTTAACTTTGATCACCCAAACAACAAGATTTCATTTACTTGCAATGACATTGTCAAATCACTACCTCTGGTATCTGGGACTCTTTACCCAATTCTCTTCAAACTCAACCTGACTACCATATTTAGTACAATCCCAGTTTCTCTTTCCGCTAAAGACAAGGATGGATTACTCTATTGTTACTCCAACTTCAAGGATCACTTTAGTGAAGAAAAATGCAACTTGCTACCCTCTCATAGACCCTACAATATCCAGATAAACCTTAAGCCAGGCACTGCTCCCCCTTGGGAAAGACTTATTCCCACCTCTGATTCAGATAGCACCTTGCTAAAGAACTATATCAACAAGGAACTCTCTAAAGGCTTCATATCACAATTCACGTCTCTATGCTCCTCCTTCATTTTCTTTGTCAGTAAACCAGACGGCTCCAAGTGCCCTTGTGTCAAATTTAAAGTTCTCAATGAGATCACAATCAAGGATATATGCCTTATTCCTTCTGCCAAGGTCTTGACTGATTGCCTTGCTGGCAGCTCCATATAGACCAAAATTGACTTTTGAAGCACTTTTAACCAGGTCAGAGTTTTTTCTGGCCACAAATGAAAGACCACGTTCTGTACTTCATTTAGTTTGTATGAGTACAATGTTATTCTCTTTAGATTATGCAACACTCCATCAACCTTTCAGGCCTTAATAAATGAGGCGCTTCTTTCCTTCCTCAATAAGTTTGTTGTAGTTTACCAGGACAATATTCTCATATACTTCTTCTCTCTCACTGAGCACATCTCTCACATCAACCAGGTCCTCCAGAGACTTTGAGATTACAAACTGTTTGCAAAATCTTTGAAGTGCTTATTTTTTTGCACCGAGGTTGATTTCCTGGGATATGTTGTCACTCAAAACAGGGTTGATGTCTCTTCTAGAAAGGTGGATGCTATCCAGAACTGGTCCGTTCTCAAGACTTGCTCACAACTCTGTGGTTTTCTTGGATTGGCAAACTATTGCTGTAAGTCTGTGGAAAATTTTTTCTCACTGGTTTTGCCTTTCACCACCCTCACTTTTCCTTTCATTCCTTTTGTTTGGACACCTGAGGCCCAGCTCGCTTTTCAGGCTACTAAGGCCATCTTTGTCTCTACTCCTATTCTCCTGATGCCTGACCCTTTCAAACCCTTCTTGATTGAGACTGATGCTAGCAACTATGCTGTTTGTGGTGTTCTCCTTCAGCTTGGGGGGGATGGGATGCAACATCCTGTTGCATACTTCTTGCAAAAGCACCTTCCAGCTGAACAAAACTACCCTGTACACAACAAGAAACTTTTTGCCATCATTAAGACACTCAAACATTGGCGCCACAACCTTGAAGAACTTGATGAACCTTTCCTCATCCACACTGATCACAAGAACCTACTGTACTTCACAGAGTCACGTTGTATTTCTCAGAGACATGCTAGATGGGTACTGGAACTATCCAACTTCTGTTTCAAACTTGTCTACAAGAAGGGTATACTCAACACCCTTTCTGATGCACTTAGTCATCATTCTTTGTGCTCTGACAATGACAAAAAATACAAGCTCCTCAACACTAAGTGTATCTTTTCTCCTGAGAGTTTTCTCAACCTTAATGTTATCAGTACCACAACCCCAGAAGTACTGAAACAAATCTACAACGTCCAGCTTTCTGATGAATTCTCTCTCCAGATTGTTACCACTTTGACAAACAATGAAACAGTCTCTAACCCTGCCTTCTTCCTGTTAGATGGTGTCCTATACTTTAACAACCTGTTGGTAGTCTCTTCCCTGGACCTTCAACAGTTACTCACCATCATGTTCCATGATTTCCTTGCTGCAGGCCACTCTAGCTATAAGAAGACCTTTGCTAAAATCTGTGACCACTTCTGGTGGCCAAAGATGTCCACTTTTGTCAAGTCATATGTCAGTAGTTGCCTTGTGTGCCAAAGGAGCAAGCATTCCACTCAGAAACCTGTGGGTCTTCTATGTTCCCTTCCCATTTCTGAGGGTCCTTAGCAGTCTGTCTTCTTGGATTACATTGTCCAGCTCCGTCAGTCCAAGAGTTTTGATGCCATACTGGTCATTGTAGACAGATTTTCAAAGCAGGCTATTTTGCTCCTTGTAATTCCAACATTACTGCAAAGCAGACTGCTTCCCTGTTTGTTAAACACATCTTTATTCACCACGGTACCCCAAGAGATATTGTTTCTGACCGTGGACCTCAATTTCTTTCCCTGTTCTGAAAGGAGTTTATGACACAGCTAGGTGTTTACCTCTCTCTTAGCACATCTTATCACCCCCAATCTGATGGGCAAACTGAACGTACAAACCAGACACTAGAATGCTTTCTGCACTGTTTTTCCAATGAACAACAAGACAATTGGGCTTCCCACTTACCTTTAGCCCAGTATTTCTACAATGCCACTCCTTATTCCTCTACCAAGATGACTCCTTTCATGGCAAATTTAGGCTGTACTCCTGCCTTTATTCCTTCTGTCATCTCCTTTGTCTGCTTCCCATCAGCCAAGGAGTTCCTGGTTCAGCTACAACTCATCCAGGATTTCTTAAAGAAGAATCTCTCTAAGGCAATTGAGGTTTACAAGGTCCACGCTAACTGTCTCCGTCAGGAAGAGAAAAGCATTCAAGTCAACAACCTTGTATATCTTAATATGAAGAATCTTCCTATCAGATGGCCCTCCTGTAAGCTTGGTCCTTGGTCCATAGGACCTTTTCTTGGAACTGAAAGGGTTGGAAAGATAGCATTCTGTATTCAACTTTCCCCAGGGTATCACATTCATGCCGTCTTTCATGCTTTCCTTCTCAAGCTCCAGACTGTTCCTTCTCCTTCTGATCAGAACAATGAAACACCTTCTTCTCACATGGTTGAAGAAACTCCTGAGTATGAGGTTGAATCCATTATCAATCATTGTTATCACTATGATAAACTGCAATACCTGGTTCTTTGGAAAGAATATTCCATCAAGAAAAGTTCTTGGGAGTCTTTGTCTAACCTTATAAACTGTCCTGAGGCCCTCATTCCTTGTCCAAGCACATAATGAGCTTGGATCTGGAGGGGGTAATGTTGTGCCCTGCCCCAAAGCGCAGACTCTTTAGTTAGTATTTATTTTATTCTTGCTTTATTTTAATTTTTCTTTATTTTTAACATTGAAATTTTAAATTAGAAAGTTAATAATTAAGTATTTTTAACTATTTACCTTGTTTCTTTTTGTCAATTTGCATTCAAACCGTTGTTGTCTTCCAGCTTCTGTTGCTATTTTAAATAGCTTTATAATCTCTGCTTTTAATTAGAATATTTTTGATTTCTACTTACCTTTTTAAAACTTCTGTTTATGTTGTTGCCCACTCTTCCCCAGCTTACGTTGCTGATTCACAGCTGCTTCTGTTATTTTGTTTTTCCTACTCCTCCAGGTTCTCCTGTTTTTTTCTCCAGTTTCCCCTTCTCTTGGCTGTTGTTCTCCTATGGTCATCATTTTTAACTGAATGAGATCAACTATAAAAAAGCTTGTAAAGAGTAGGCTTTAAGCCAAAATTTAAAATGATTTCTTCCCTTCAATTTTACCAATTTAACTTCAACTTTAAAATTTTAAGAATTTCAGTTTTTAATTTATAGTTTTAGTGCTTAGTTTGAAAACCTTTTCTTTCTTCCTAGTTAAAAAATGAAAGTTGTAAAACAACAAGCCTTAGGCTTTTTTTATCTATTATTTTCCATTAAGAAATCTTTTAATAGTTACATGTATCAATTTGCTGATGGAGAGTATCCCAATATCAATATTTCTTAGTTACTAATAGGTCCTTATTAAATACTTTGTTTTATCTTATTTGTTTAGGATCCTTAAACTCTATCACACCTTTTGTGACCCAGTACAAGTTTCTGGCAGGATTTTGTAAAATTATATTACAGACCATCCTTACCTTTTATACCTTTTGAATCATAACCCTAATGCTTTACACACTTTAGTTTATAACCTTGCATCATTATGGGCAAGACCTTAAAATAATTTCAAAGTTCAGGACAACACACCTGTACAAGCTATACTTGGTACAGAACACTGTTTTTGGGATGTCTTTCTCTTTGATGCGGATTTGGTTGTACTCAGCAGTCAGGTAAATCTTGGAGAAGACTGTTGCTTCTCTCAACGCGTCAAAGAGGTTGTCAATGAGTGGAAGCAGTTAGCAGTTTGTCAGAAAATTGCAGACCATGGTATTTTATCATCAGCCAAATGATATCCTAAGTCTTCTAACATTAGGAAAGTACAGAGAACCTGTGACTTTGGCGTAACCTTTGGCCTGGAATATTTTGTTGTCATCAGAAGTAGCAAGTCTGACAGGGCCCAAGGCCCAAAGAATTTGGGACGGTTCTTCCTACTTCTGGATATAGGTTCATAAGTTGTTGTCACTATATTTTACTATAGGGTTTAATACTGTATGGCGACAGTATGATCTTTTGCTCTCCACTTAATTAGAATCAAACTAGGGAAAGGGTTTGAAATATCAACTCTTTATTAGAAGACTGATATTGGGGCTGGCCTGGCTGCGCCGTTTTTCCAAGTTAGCTCGGCCCAACCTTGAGTGTGTGCGGTTTGTGACGGAAGTTTGCTTGACAACTTCCACAGCTCAGTATTCTTTCTGAAGATGTGCAACTATCCCTCAATGTGAGCAGAGTAGCTGTGGACCTGGACCACATTTCAGGTGGCTAGCTAGCCTGACTGGCTACTAGTTGGTGGAGATGATTAATTCTCAATCAGAGCTGCTCTAATACAATAGGTTCACAGCCTTTTATCTTAGAGTGTTTGGCCTGACGGCCCAGTCTATCTTGGGCTTTTCTAGAAGTGTTTCAGATGATGGCCTATATGATGGCCCTTGTTCTAGAATGTAATTAAAGTTTATAATAGTAATTATATATAGGAAGCATGTTTGAGGTGGTTGTTGAGGTGGACTAATTAATAGCACAATATCTGCATGTTTCACTATTAATTAGGAATAGGGATTTTGCAATTGCCAGGATATGATTTGATCATTTGAATCCATTGATTCCACAAACCTGCGGCCCACATTAATTTGTTGAAACCATTCCTAAGAGTGATTAACTGCTGGCCCGCGTTATTTTGTTGAATCTGTTAATTAGTCAATATCCAGAAATTCTGTCACAGTTCTTGATGATAACCTTGTTTAGTGCGCAGTAGTCAGTGACCAATCTGAGGAAACCATCTTTCTTTGCTATAAAAAATATAGCAGCCCCAAAAAGAGACTGTGATGATCAAATAAGCCCTTTTTCTAGAGCTTTTTTAAGGTTGTCACAAAGTGTGTTGTCCTCATTGGATGTGAGGCAATATATGAGACATGCCTTGGGAACTGCACCCTTGAGTTGAATAGTGCTGTATGTGTTTCTCAGATGGGAGTCCTGAAAGGGCTTCCTTAAAGATCTCTGGATGTCAGGCCACTATTTCCTGATCCTGGAGGTGACAATATCTTTTTGGTCCTTAAAGTGTATAAACTTGTACTGGCAGGAGTCCCAATTGATTGCCTCAAGGTTGTCCTTTTCTTCTTGGGCCTTCATAATATGTACAAACACATGGTCCCAAAGAAGTTGGTCTACTGTGTCAGGGTAAATTTGGTGGTTGACTTCCTCTTGTTTGATGGTTAACAGAGAGGTGGCCCAGTTCATGTGGGGGTTATTTTTTCATAGCCAATCTGGGCCAAGTATCACATCAAATTGGGGAAAATCAATGACAGAACCTTGGATAATGGAGTGAAGGTTCTCTAGCATGATAGAAAAAGGGGCAGTTTTCTGAGTAACAGATATGTGATGTTTATCAGCTAAAACCATGTTCTTAATCTGCAAAAGATTAGTGGCCAGCTTAAACTTGTTCACAAAGTGGCTGTTAACAAGGGTCCAATCTGCGCCTGAGTTCAAGAGTGCTGAACCTGTGTGACTTAAAAGACAGAAATGGTAAGACATTAGTTTATTGGGATATCTAGCAATGATGTAGGGCATCAGATCTTCTGAAGAAACCTGTGTTGGAAATCTATCCAGTGATGGGTTCTAGAGAACTGGCGGGCAGGCAACCCACGGGTCCAGGGAGAAGGGCCTACCACAGGATAGGGGCTAATTTTACAATATACAAGAGGGATTTTCTGAGAATAGCCCAAGGCCTACTGAAGTGCACCATAGAATTGATTAGACCCATAAGGGTGATGTACAAGATGCCAAATATCTGAGTTAAAGTGGATTCTCTGGGTGCTGCTGGTTCTTGTGAGCGGTTGGGCCACAGGGTTAATGAGGGAGTCATGGGGACTAGATACACAGGCAGGTAGTTATACTTGTTACAAAATAGTGATAAGGTGCGCCTTTTGGGGAAGCTTTGAATATGAAATTAAGAAGGAGAGAAGTATATTTTATTGGATAATACTTTAGACTTATATAGCTTTAGCTTGGCGGAGATTTTAGTTAGATCAAACCTAGGGGTTGGTCATGTGCAGGATGGGTTCAAGTTGCTGGATACTTGGACAGTCATGTGATATTGGTTTGTTGCCATTTTCAGCATGTCAAACTGTATATTGAAAAGGCACCAAATCAGGCAATGACTGATGTTAAGTGGGCTGGCGGTAGCCAGAATACTTGTACATCCAGATCCTTGACATACCCCTCTTTTAAGAGGTTACTCTGGTACATCAGGAGGGGGCTTTGTCTTGATGGCTGTCGCCTGATGTTCCTGGAGTTGTTTGCTAGTTGGTACCAACTGGGTTGAGTGTTCTCCTTTGCTCAGGTGAAGGCGGGATCTGTGATACTTCTTGGTGATGGGCTCTTTGGCGCCCTGGAACTTAACCAGGTAGGTGTTCCTGTCTGGTTGGTATTTGATGATTCTTCCTGATCCCCTGTGTACTAAGTCTAGCTTCTTTCTGTTCCCAGCCAGGATCCAGACAGGGGAGCTGATGGGGAGTGGTTCCTCTGTGGAGGTTACCTTTTGTGTTTTGAGCCTCTTTATTTCTGCTATTTTAGCTTTGAGACATATGAGTTGTAGTGCTGGAGCCTGTTCCACTGTGGGAGGTTTTCCCGGGGAGATATTTACGTATGGTTGGTTGCTGCAGGTAACTATCTCTGGTTTGTACCCATATATTAGTTCAAACGGTGAGTAGCCTGTCCCTTGATTGGTGCAGACCTGGGATATTAATAATGCATGTTTCACGTATAGTGGCCATGTGTCTTTGGCTTTGCCATCCATTATTTTCTTGAGAGTTCTGATAAGGTTGCTGTTTAGGCGTTCAACTCTGCTGTTGGCCTGTGGCCTGTAGGGCGAGGTTGTGGAATGTTTGATGTTCTTTGCTTTTAGGTTGTTGTTTACTACATGACCTGATAACTCTGTTGCTCCATCAGTTATGATGTAGTCTGGAGTACCGTAGTCAGCTATGATTGCTTTGTTAATGAATTGATTTATTGTTTCTGCTTTGTGATTCTTTGTTGCCCAGCAGATAGGCCAGTGTGTGGCAAAGTTAATGGCTACAATTAGGAAACATTGCTTTGTTTTAGTTTCTGGGAAAGGTCTCACTACGTCCAGTCCCCAAACCTTGAATGGTTCAGGGTCAGGTACTGGGTTAACTGTTGGCTGAGGAGCTTTGGTGCTGGCGTATTTTTCACACACTGTGCACTTTTTCAGAACATCAATTATGTCTTATTTCAGATTGGGCCACCATACTATCTCTTTTAATGTGAGGTATAGATTTTTAGCCTTTGTGTGTCCTAGTAGACGGTGATGTCTTAGTATAGTGTCAACTCTTTGTGCAAGTGGGATGTAGGGAACATGTTTGTCTTTAATGATTTGGTCTACATTGCCATTTGATACATGGCAATATTTTTCATTCCTTACTAGTGTATCATGGGTTAGTTGGTGTGTGGAGGTATCTTTTCCTTTTGTTTTGTACTCAGTGTTGTATAGGTTGGGCCAGTCAGGGTGAAGGTGGTCAGGATGATCCTCTCTTGGCTGACATAGCCTAGAGAGAGCATCGGCTGTGACCAGCTCTTCCCCCTTTTTGTATTGGATGTCCAGGTTAAGCTGCTCAAGCAAGGACATCCATTTGGCTTGTTGCTGTGCAAGTACAAGTGTGTTCTGAGTTTTGAAATAGATTAAGGATTTATGGTCAGTTAGTACTCAGACGTTTAAGTGTCCTTATAGATAACATATCCATTTCTTGCTTGCGTGGTATATTGCCAGCAATTCCTTGTCGTGTATTGGGTACTTCTGCTCAGTGATGGTTAATTTTCTGCTTTTGTAACATACTGGCAGGAAGTCTTGCTGCCCTGGCTGGCAGATGCGTAGGATTGCGCCAATGGCGGTGTCACTGATATCTGTCTCAAGCTTGTAGAATCTGTTGTCATTAGGATATTACAAGATTGGTGCTTTAATCAAAGATTGTTTCAATAGTTGAAAATTCTTGTTGCATTCTGGTGTCTAGATGAATTTCTTTTTGGCATTACCTTTGGTTAGATCATTGATTGGTACAGTGAGCTTTCTACAGTCTTTATATATTTCCTTAGGTAAGCTACCATTCCAAGAAAGCATCTTACTTGTTTAACGGAGGTGGGGTGTTGCATGTTATTTATGGCTTTTATTTTGTCTAGATCTGCTTTGATGCCACTGTCAGAGACAATGTGGCCCAAGAACAAGAGTTCCTTTTCCATAAATTGGCACTTACTTGGTTCTGCATAAAGTTTGTGCTTTGCAAGTCAATTGAGTGTGTCACAGACATGCGTAAGGTGTTCCTCTTTTGTTTTTGAGAATATGATGATATTGTCAAGGTAGCATAATGTATTTGAGAGACCATCAGTGCTTGGTTTATCATAGTGATAAATGTTGCAGGAGCGTTGGTCATCCCTAAGTTCATTACTCTACATTCAAAGGATCCAAATTGTTTACAGAGCACAGTCTTTGGTATGTCTTTCTTTTTTACTTTGACTTGATTATAACCAGATGTGAGGTCAATCTTTGAGAAAAATTTGGCTCCTGAGAGTCTTGCAAACAGATTTTCTATAGTGAAAGAGGGTATTTATTCTTTACTGTGCTTGCATTTAGTGCTCTGTAGTCAGTTACTAGACACAGAGTGCCTTTCTTTTCTTTACAAAGAACACTGCTGCCCCCCATGAGGATTCAGACAGGCAAATGAAACCTTTTGCTAGATTGTCCTCAATGTGTGTTTTGAGGGTTTGGGTCTCCATGGGAGAGAGTCTGTAGAGGGGTGCAGATTTGGGCATGGCTTTACATAGATTGATGCCATGTTTGACCTTCTGTTCAGGGGGTAGCTTGGTGAGTCCTTCCTTAAATACATGAGTGTATTTGTTTAGGAGTGCTGCAAGCTCTGGGCATTGGATTTTGGTTGTTTCTATGTTATTTAATTTGGTGTACCTCATTATGTGGAGGGTATTGTCTTTGGTTAGATGTTCTGAGTTGTCCTGGTTTATGACTTGGACAAATACTATGTCTCTTAGAATGAGATTGTTAGGTTCATTGAGTATATTAAAATTGACTCTGTTGCGTTTGATGGTCATGGTTTTTGTTTTCTAACATACGCTGGTTTCACTTGGGTGAACCAGTCCATGCCTGCTACAATGTCATAGTTTATGTTGTTCATGACAAGTTCTTTGATGGACGTTTGAATGCCTTGGAGGTCAATTCTGAAGGGAGTTGTTTTGCCTTCAAGTAGAACTTTTGATTTGTCTGCCATTCTGGCGTATTTGAAGTTGGATTTGACAACTGGTATCTTGTATTGGTTACAAATGTTTTGCTAACCATGGTGTGTTGTGCACCAAAGTCAAATAAAATTTTATGTGTATGAGATTTATAAGTGCATGGATAGACAAGAAGTTGTGAGTGATCTTTAAATTTTTACGTTCATAAAAATGGAGGATTGCAGGACACGTGGGATGCAGGCAGCAAAGTTTGTGCCTTGGTAAAATTTCTTGTCAGTTCAGGGGGAGACAGGGGCACTTAAGCCTGTTCCCCTCCTCTTTTCCCTGTTTCTCTTTTTTGAGACCTTTGAGGTCAGAGAATGTGGGGTCAGATTCATAGCAGGTTGCTGTTTCAGTGTTGTTCACTTTGGCGGTGTCCTCTTTCTTGAGACAGAAGCGGTTTGCGCTCTGGCTACAATTGCCACTGTTACAATTGAAGTTGCTGTTGCTATGATTGGTTTTTAGCATTTGTTACCATTAGAGTTGTCTCTACAATTGCCGTTTGAGAAGCAGTTGCCGTTGCATGCAGCATATTCCATGTTTGCGCGTTTTTCAGTACGCTTGGCTTCTGCAATGAGCGCAGGCATGGAGGTATTGGCCTCTGGGCGGATGAGGGCAGCAACAGAGGGTTTCATTCTGTTGATGAATGAGGCTCTAGTGTGCATGTTGTCAGCTTGTGCTGGATTTTGGATCTTGCGGCATATCTCTTCAAATTCATTGGCGTAAGCTGTGATAGTGTTCTTCTGAGGAAGATTTCTAAGCTGTATTGCAATGTCTTGGAGGGATTCAGTGACGCAGAAATTGTGAGTGATATTGGCTTTGAACTCTTGCCAGTTTTAAAGCTGGTTGTCAGTTTGTGAGCCAACCCAAGTGGTGAACCAGTTAGCTGCGGCCTTGTACAAGCGCTTGCTGGCTTCCTGGACCCATTTTTCTTGAAGGATGCGGCTGGCGTGGAGTTTAGTGGCTGAATGGTCTAGCCAGTTGATGACATTTTCTTTGATTTTACCAAAGAACTTGTCAATACCAATGTACTTGGTGTTGGTAACTTTGTCTGTGATAGGCGGTTGTTTGTTTGTTTGTGGTTGGAGAGAGTGATTGTATTGAATTATCTTGGCGCATGCTTTGGGCATGACCAGTCCTTCAAATACAGTGCATCCACTAGGTATATCTTCATTGATGTTGTGGGTGCAGAAGCACACTTTCCAGGTATCCTGGGATGTGGCCTGGTTGAGTACGTGAGCAAAGGTGGGCGGGTTTTGGTCAATCATTTTCTCTCTCATGGGCGTGGTCAAAAAACTTAGCTGCTATCAGTGATAAGGAGCGCCTTTTGGGAAAGCTTCAAATATGAAATTAAGAAGGAGAGAAGTATATTTTATTAGATAATACTTTAGACTTATATAGCTTTAGCTGTGGCAGAGATTTTAGTTAGATCAAACCTAGGGGTTGGTCATGTGCAGGATGGGTTCAGTTGCTGGATACTTGGGCAGTCATGTGATATTAGTTTGTTGCCATTTTCAGCATGTCAAACTGTATATTGGAAAGGCACCAAATCAGGCAATGGCTGATGTTAAGTGGGCTGGCGGTAGTCAAAATACTTGTACATCCAGATCTTTAACAGGATCATCAACATGAATGATGGGTACCTCTCAATTTTTGGGTATGAAGTTCCTCTCATCTTTGAAAAACCCATCAAAGTGCCTGGCAAATGCCTAAAGACATGCATCCTAGAATACTCTTCTGGAATTTTTACCCTGAAGTACCTCACACACTCCTCCAACATGAAGTGCCCTTCTTCTGCCTGCCCAGCACTTGAAGGAGTTCCTCTCTTGGCTACCTTAACTGTGACCATCCCTTCTGGGCCTCAAGTTATCTTTGACTCCCAAATCTTGTATAAATTGCCTGAATGTACCTTTCTAGAACTGTACTCCACTTCCTCTTTGGGGCATAATGAACCTCATCTCTGTACAGGAATTTTAGACTCTTCTCACAAAGATGTTGTACAGTTTCTTGTGGCTAACCTAACTGTGATGATCCACATGTTTGGTGGTTTGCAGGCGGGGCTAATGTTGGTCAAGCAAGAGTTTGGTTGTTCATTGAAGGTGAGCCTAGTAGGTAACATGGGGCTACTAGGGATAAGTAGGGTGAGCCTAGTAGATAACATGGTCTACTAGGATAAGTAAGGCCTGACTGGTAGGTAACAAAGGACTACCAGAGGCAGATGTTGCCTCCACCCAACAGAAGATATTGGCTGCTTTGGGCTATAGTTCTTCACCTAGAAGGGAACTGTGGCTGCGGAAGGGTGAAGACTGAAATAGCAAGCAGGGAACTTTGTCTGTCTGGGGGGAGTAGGTTTTGGACCCCTGGCAGTTAACGCAGGCTGCCAGGGAGGTGAAAAGCTCTGAGGGCTCTATGTACCCTAACATGCTTACAGGAGGTCTGTGAGCAAGCATCCTACCTAACAGACTGGTAGGGTGTTCTTGTTTATGCCCCTATGGGAGCTTTGATGAGACCCAAGGTGAGCATTGGAGGGCATAGATTTGCTCAGAGGTGTCACCAAGGGGGTTTTCTTGGGGAAGCAAGCTGCAGAACTTGGTGTGATCAGGCCTCTGAGAAGTAGAGCTGATTACTCTGCAACTGAAAGCCCAGACTTAATCACCCGGGTGAGTAAAGACAACACATAGACAGTGATCTATGGTTGAATGGCCTAAGTGGATTGCCACTTGCAAGGACCCAGTCAAACACCAGTTCAATGTAGACTCATGCCTGGGTCTACAAATTCTGGCAATGGGGACTGAGATAAAGAACCGAGGTGGTTCACGGAATTAACAGAGAAGACTAGCAAGAGGGACTGTTTGATCACAGTGAAGGCTAGTTGACGGACTGTTGATTCATATTGAATTGTGTGAACCAATGTGGTTCAGTATGCAGAGGGAACTAAGGAGGTTCCCAGTGAGAATTTGTTGAGAAACTGGTTGAGAATAAGCTGAAAGACCAGCAGATTATGATGCAGGGCTAGCTGATCATGATGCAGGTTGGCCAAAGAACCAGAAGATTGTGTTGCAGGAGTAGCCAGAGGACTGATGAATTTAATGGACTGATTGCTGGTTAAGCTGAAGAGCTGGAAGATGTGGTTGAAGATCATGATGCAGGATTAGCTGGTCATGATACAGGAGCTGACTGAAGGATCAGAGGATGATGGTGAAAAACTGGTGGCCCGGAGAAATGAGCCAAGATTTTGCCAAATTGATTTGCTGAGGTGGTAAAATGTGGAATGTTTTGCCTTGGTTTAGTATTAAAATCAAGAAGGAATGTGGATAGAAGTGTGGGTAAGATATTTATTTATTAAGTTCCTAGGATAGACAAAGGTATGTTGCTATGAGAGAGGGATACAAAGTTGTTTTGGTGGGATGTTTTCCTTGGATTTTACTATATTTGTAAATATATGGGGAAAACGTTGAAGAGGTCCAGAAAGAACAATTTAAATAGTTTTCTACTATTTAAATTGGTTCAGGTTGAATGCAGGGAAGACTGGTGCCGGAATAATGGACCGGTTAACGCTTTGGTGCGTGAAGAGTTGTCAATTTGAGCGGTTTGAGCTGTAGAAATTATTTTCATAGTTGGATCCCGGTGGAACTTCAGGAATGGTATATTTATGCGCTCTGCATTCATTGGTTGAGTTCTGGCAGGTTTCCTGATGAAAATGATTGGTTGGAAGCCAAAAGCTTAAAGTATAAGCAAGAAAATAGTGAATTAATACTTTAAGCTTTTGAGAAAGTATGTAAGCTTAAGTTATTAAAGGGAAAAGTGAGTGGCAATGGTTTAAGCTTATGAAGAAAGCCATTTTGAAGGCGGAAACGTTGGGAAAAGAACACTATAAGAAGGGGCTGGCTGGAAAGTTACAGGGTCTTTTCAAGGTCTTTTGAAAGGCTTTTGGAGGTCCTTCCCAGGTCTTCTGAGTTTCTGCCAAGAGGTTTTGAAAGCCTTTTGATCACCAGCAGGAGATTGGTTGGACTGATACAACCCAAGATAACAGAGAAGGAGCCCAAGAATAAGAAGCTGGATCCTAAGCGCGGCGCCGGAGTCCAAGTCTAAGGAGCAGACGTCCAAGACTAAGGTGCAGAAGTCCAAGACCAAGTACAAGGAGTCCAAGATTTTGTTGGAGGACTCCAAGTATTGGCAAATCCATATTGTTTCCTTGACCCCCTGGGCCATATACCAGAAGGTTTCTAAGGGAATCTTCCTTCTGAGAGTGAATAAAAGCCCATTTTGACCCCTATACATATTTCTGAGATGCATTTTCCCTTACTAGAGAATGACAACCCCTTCCAGCTGGTCCCTGGCTAAGATCCAGGACACACTTGGGGACTGGTGAACAGAAACCCCACACTAATCCCTGTACCTATCACCATCTCTAGGGGTCAAGTGGTTGGCTATGATCAACTTTTAAATGCGCCTGATGTTCTCTCACTACATTTTTTTGGTATCTTTCATGATTTTAACCTACCAGAGTTAGAACCTCAAGTGTTGTCCTTTTTTACCACCCAAGACTTCCCAAAGTTGTCTCCCGTACAACAGAAATAAGTTTTTGACTTGCTTGATCAGTTTGCTGATATCTTTGCTAAGGATAGTACAGACTAAGGTCTGGCCAAAGATGTCATCCATTGAATAGATACCGGTGATGCTCCCCCCTTCTGAACCAAACCCTACCAACAAAGTAGAGTAGAGAATGCTCAGGTGCCTAAGAAACTCAAACATTTGTTTGATGCTTGGTTGCTTGCCCCTTTCCAGAGTCCTTGGGCCTCCTCTTTGCTCATTTTGAAGAAAAAGGAAGGAGGTCACCACATTGTGATGGACTATTGACAGTTGAATTCTTTAACTAAGAAAGATTCCTACCCCTTGCCACACATAGATGATGCCCTCTGCTGTCTTTGGGGGTCTAAGTTCTTTTCAGCTATGGATTTGGCATCTGGTTACTGGCAAGTTGACCTCTCTCCTGAAGACAGACAAAAAGTTTCTCTAATCACCTCCAAAGGATTGTTGAACCTACCTGCATGCCTCAAGGGCTTTGTAATGGCCCTGCCACGTTCCAGAGGGCTATAGATTCTATACTACGTGATCTAAAGCTCTCATGTGTATTGGTCTATTTGGATGATATAACAGTCTTCATTGCAATCTATTACTGATCATCTGGTCCATCTAAAAGAGATTTTCCTTAAAATCAAGAGGCTGGTCTCAAGTTGAAGCCATCTAAATGTGCTTTCTTCAAGGGGCGCCTTGAGTTGTTGGGTCATGAAGTAACTCAAACTGGCGGCTGACCTATGACCAAGAAAGTTGAGGCCATCAACAAAATGCTTTCATCTACCAACCTCCGCAAAGTACAATTTTTCTTGGGCATGATAGACTATTATAGGCAGTTTATCCCCAACTTTTCCAATATTAGTGAGCCTCTGGTTCAGTTGTTACGCAATGTCTCCTTTGAGTGGACTGCTAGCCAACAGCAGGCCTTTGAGACTCTTAAACAAAAGCTCAAAGAGGCTCTCATCCTGGTGTATCCTGACTACAATAAAGAGTTCATCCTTTACACAGATGCTAGCAACCTAGCTATTGGAGCCATTCTTGCCTAACTAGACAATAAAGAAGTGGACCACCCTGTAGCATATACTTTCTGTGTTCTCAATAAACATGAGAAAAACTATAGCATCACTGAGAAAGAGTGCCTTGCAGTACTACATGCTGTTAAACAATTTCATCATTATGTTTATGGTACTCATTTCACTGTGGTCACCTATTATGCTTTGCTTAAGTGGATAAAACAGCTCAAGGAGCCCAAAGAACAATTAGCTAGATGGGCATTTGCCTTCAGAATATGATTTCACTGTGTTACATTGTCTCAGAATCTAACATCAGAACCCAGATAGATTATCTCAAAGGCCTATCCTTGTCCTACACCCTGCAGAAGCCAACTGATTGTATGAATTGATTAGGTATCCTTCCTCCTGGGAAAACAAGACTGAGGAAATTTGATCTGCCCTGACTAAGCTATCTGAGACCACCCTTATTTGTGACAATCAGCTCTTTAAGAAAGTGCACAACCATTATCTACCCTATGTATGTCCTAGTCTTTGCCTCTTGTCAATGCTTCAGGCCCACAAAGAGACTGGACATGGAAGTATTGCCAATACCTATGACTGGTTCCAGAAGAACTATTACTGGGAGAACCTCTATCTACTGATCCCTGATGTCATTGCTAGTTGCCAATACCTGTCAGCTACAGCATTCCTGAGCTGCCTCACACAAGTTCAAATTAGTCCCTCCACAGCATGTCTTTCATATGGTCAGTATTGACGCTGTAGGGCCTCTTCCTTGCTCATGCTCAGGCTGTGAATTCATCTTGATTGCTGTTGATCATTTCAGGAAATGGGTAGAAGCTTGCCCCACCAAAAACATCACAGCTAAAACCACTGCTGCCTTTTTACTGCAGGATGTGTTTTATTGCCATGTTAGCCCCCAAGTGTTATTGTTGAAAAATGGATCTAACTTCAATGCAAAGTTAGTGACTTCTGTTGTAGAGGCTTTGGGGTCTCATCAATTCTTCTCAGCCCCTTACAATCCTTCTACTGATGGGGCTGTATAGCGTGCTAACTCAACTTTAGTTTCTATTGTTGAGGGTCTGGATGTACAAGCATTCTGGCTACCACCAACCTACTTAACATCCAGCCATTGCCCAATTTGATCCCCTTCCAATGTACTGTTTGACATACCAAGAATGGTAACCAAGTAATATCACCTGACTATCCAAGTATCCAGTGGCTTGAACCCATCTCGCACATGATCAACCCCTAGGTTCAATCCAACTAAATCTCTGCCACAGCCCAATCTATAAAATTCTAAAATATTATCCAATAAAAAATCCTTCTCTTCTTTCTTAATTCCATATTTGAAGCTTTCCAAAAAGGCGCTCCTTATCACTGGTAGCAGCTACAGTTTTTTGACCACACCCATGAGAGAGAAAATGATTGACCAAAACCCGCCCACCTTTGCTCACATACTCAACCAGGCCACATCCCAGGAGACCTGGAAAACATACTTCCTCACCCACGACATCAATGAAGATATATCTAGTAGATGCACCGTATTTGAAGGTCTGGTCATGCCCAAAGCATGCACCAAGATTATTCAATACAGTTGCTCTCTTCAACCACAAACAAATGCACAACCACCTATCACAGGTGAAGTGACCAACACCAAATACATTGGTATTGACAAGTTCTTTGGTAAAAACAAAGAAAACATCATCAACTGGCTAAACCACACAGCCGCCAAACTTTGCATCAGCTGCATTCCCCATGAGAAATGGGTCCAGGAAGCCAGCAAGCGCCTGTACAAAGCCGCAGCTAACTGGTTTGCCACCTGGGTCAGCTCACAAACTGACAAACAGCTTGACAACTGAAAAGAGTTCAAAACAACATCACCCACAATTTTTGCGTCACTGAATCCCCCAAGACATTGCAATACAGCTCAGTGATCTTCCTCAGAAGACCACTATCACAGATTACGCCAATGAATTTGAGGAAATACATCACAAAATCCAAAACCCAGCACAAGCTGATAACGTACATACCAGAGCCTCATTCATCAACATAATGAAACCCTCTGTTGCTGCCCTCATCTACCCAGAGGCTAATACCTCCATGTCTGCGCTCATTGCAGAAGCCAAGTACGCAGAAAAACACGCAAACATGGAATATGCTGCACACAACGGCCTTTATTAACAGAAGAACAATTCCACAAAAACCTTCTGAAAATACAACTGTTTGCAGAATTTTGAGGGCCAGCAACCACTTTAAGAATCACCAGATCCTGCTTTACTTCTTGGGAGCATGGTCTTTAAGTCTGAAGTCCCACATGTTCAAACTTAAAATTATTTAAGGAAAGCTCTGCCTCTGGCATCTGTTCAGTCATTTGCTCTTATATAGCTTTCCTTGTCTTAGGCCAATTCTTCTTTAGGCTGGCTTTCAAAAAGCTTAAACTATTTGTGCTCTCACTTTTTATAATAAAAACCCTAAACCTTAATTCAATCAATATTCTTGCATTCCAATGCACTTTATGAGCAAATTCAGTAATTTTTAAGTTGTTATACTAATGAAAAATTACCAGTGAAATAAGCTTCAAAGTCAAACAATCTCATCAATGTTCTTTATCTTCAAAATTCTGAAGTGTTTTGCTATGCTTCATAGCTGCAAAAACCCAAATAGACAGCTAAAGTTTCCCCTACAAAACTGTTGACATTTTCCACCTTGTGTTCTAACCAATTCCCCCATTTTCTAATGTTTTACCGTGTTCAAACTTGCTTGTTTTCTATAAGAGACTTAATTGTTTTGTTTTGCTGCTCTTTGTTCAAATTTTCTCCTTCATTTCCCCCTGAATTGTAAACCCCTCTTTTAGCCAAAAACTTCCCAATCCATTCATTCTTTTTGCACCTCTGGCAACCTGTCTTCTTTGTAGAAACCTCTGAAGCACCCTTCTCTTCCTTCTTTTACTATGCTGTTTTACTTTTCTTGACACAAGCAACCCTCTTTTAAGAAATCTTGACCTGTTCCTGTAAAAATTTTCCTGAATTGTTTTGTTTCTTTTTCTATTAACTCACTTTTTGCAAAATGTTGAAACATTTCTCAAACTGTTTCAAACTTCTCTTACTAGCCTAGTATTTCACATAGCTATCAAACCTACTATTGAGCCCCCATCAGTGATCTTTATCTAGGCTGTATTTTTTGGTTTCTGTCAGTGAAAACACTCAGACTCTCTGATAATAAGTTCCTTAAGTGATTTTCACCTAGACTAGACCTCTATCAGTACTCTCCATCTAGGATATCATAAACATGCATACCTCATGTGCATCACTACTGTTTTTATCACCCTAATAAGTTAATCGTGTTTTCAGGTGCAAAATAATCCTCAACTTTATCAGATACATCCAAATCATTATGATTTTCAGCTGAATCTGAACAGCCACCACAATGATGGTTATGGGCTATCCATGTTTGCACAGTAGCAGTAAGACCTTCTTAA